>PVKB01000463.1:162500-185000 GCA_004027205.1 Ctenodactylus gundi
TTTTATGAAGAATCTGTGAGAAAACTTTATTTAAACAAAACAGTGGTGTTTGTTTCCCAACTACTTATTGTTTCTTGGAGCAATCTTTAGTTTTTGTGCCCACTCTGCTTATTTCCCACCCGTGACACTTTGGTAGTATGAGAAAATTATTGTCTGGGAAATTTGAAATTTTTTTTCTAGAGAACAGGATTGCTTACCTTAAGCCAGGAATATAACGGAACACATTTTGTGCCTGATTGTCTCCGTGTGGCCTTTACTTTCCCCCCCAAGCGATCACTGCCTTGTAACTGTACCAAATTGTATCTACTTTTGGCCCTTGAGTTTTAATTTCTGTATTCAAGTATGTGCTAATTTCTGCATTCAAGAAACAGTTAATCCATTATGTTGTCATTTAATTAACCATGGTAATTTGTTATGTTAATTCATGGTGTTCTAAGAATTAACCATTAATTATTTCCTCATTACATCAAATTGGTAATTGTGTTGTATATTTGCATTTTCAAAAATTTTACATGAATGTTGCTGCTCTTGGAAAAGACACCTTCACATGGCTAGAAATAGGTTTTGGGGTCATCAGGGTCACGTCCCAATTTGCTATGCACCAGAGCCTAAAGTTTCATTTATTCCCAGGCCAAGTTGATGTGTATGTAGTGTGCAAAGAATTTTATATTTGAACTACATCACCTTGTTGTGGTCTTTTCTACTTCTACTGAGAACTAGTATTGTAGGAAAAACAAAGCTAGAACATATCTTTTATAGCTGGGATTACTGACACATTTTATATTTTAACTTACAAATCATTTATTTACTTCTTTTCTTTCAGAAGCCCAACCTTAGTAAAAAATATCCCTACGAGTTTAGGCTATGGGGCAGCTCTCAATGCCAGTTTGCAGGTAATATCATTAAATTCACTTTTACATTATTATCCTATTCGAGTGTTTGGGCTTTGGGGAGGTGGGAGGCATGCCTTGCATTTAGCAAGAATTGTGACTGTTCTTAATAGTTGGTTTATCGTCCAAGGAAGTTGTAGTACCTAGCACAGTGAAAACCACTGCTTCTAATTCAAGCTACTTTGATGTGAAGAAGCAAGAAGGACACCCTGTGGCAACATCTGGAACACTCGGCTTTCCTGCAAATGCTAGATTGATAGACGCTTTTGCAAATGCATGTGGCTATGCATTAATATTTATCCAGGCTGTCATAAATGATTTCACATCATAGTGTTGGGGAACATGGTGCTTGTGGCAAAAACTTTAAAGTTTAATTATAATATATAATTTTTATGCAGAGGAGGCAAATGTCAGGACTTCTTTATTTTGAGTTAAGTTCTGGTCATTTTTAAAAAGCAGAGCAACTGCTTACATTATCTTGGAGTATTTCATGACCTGCGAGGAATGCAACATTTTATTGTGTGAAAGCTTAAAACATGAGTGGGAAAGTTTGCTGCCAGGACTGTTGTTTGTATGTTCCCATCACGCTTAATTTCCTTGCTATTCCTGCCACAAGTGGCCAATTAGGAGTTTTTGTCTCTCCCCTATGTTTTATTTAAATGCTTCTAAAATATCTGTGTCACGATTTAAACCCATTAAAAGGAGATGTGTTTTTAAAATTACGGTAAAGAGCGCCTTCAAAGTGATCACACGTCCTCTCCATCTCACTAGGCTGCCTTGGCAGAGAGCAGTTTGCCTTTGCTAAGTAACCCAGGACTGATCAATAACGCGTCCAGTGGCCTCCTACAGGCCGTCCACGAAGACCTCAATGGCTCCCTAGACCACATCGACAGCAACGGGAACAGCAGTCCGGGCTGCTCACCTCAGCCGCACATGTAAGTGTGGCTAATGGGCTCCCTACAGAAAAATGATGTATTCCTATGCTTCTAAAGTTTAGTATTTTCCTGAAGTTGTTACCCCTGTACAAGTAAAAATTACAAGCTTAAGGGGCGTTAAATTGGACTGTGTTCATAAGATACAATGTGCATCAAAATTAGTTCTCCTATTTCTTACAGATTCTCCCAAGTGCCCTATAATGAGTGTTCTAGCAGACCTTTACAAACCCTTAGTACTGCTTACATTCTCTTGGTCTTAAGACCGTATCTAAGATGAATCTACATCTCCATAGGTCATTATCACAGTTTGGTTGGTATGGTGCAATAAGAATATTCATCATGGAATAAGTTGTCGTAATTTTTACTACTATTGCAGGTCTCTAAACCATTTATGAACTGTAGTCAAGACATTGCCCATTTTTATAAGCCGTAAAATGCAAAGTTTAACTGTTACCCACAGTTTACATAGAAGCTAGTAAAGTGTAACTTTTTGCCTGTCTTATAAATCAGTGTAATTACATATTCAACTTTAATTACTGGTGCGTCTGTATTGGCAAGGTTTATATGTTATATTTTATGCAAGACTACGATTCCTATTAATATTTAGCAGCTAACTATATCATTAATTACTCTAAAATCTTTCCCTACCATCTTTTTAATGGAGCTGAGAGAGTAGATGTATTAAAAATTGATGTATTGTGGATTTCAGAAATGTGTATGACACTTTTTAAATGCCTGATCTTGCTCAGGAGTGTCAAGCCTATCAGTTGCCTGTTTACTAAGAAATATTGAGCCTGGTAGAGCTTAGAATTCCAGAGGAAGAAGTTACAATCGGAATCATGAACTGGATGCACCATTCAGTTCTTATGATGAGTTATCATTCGTGCCGAGATTTCTGAGTTAAACGTCAGATGTCTCTAACTTCGAAGTAGTGTTTTCCCTTTTTTTTTTTTAGAATTTTCTTCTCTTAATTTTGTTTTGCATTAAATATCTATTCAAACTCTTGGAGGATGAATGCAATTTGACATGTACCCATTTTCCTTTGGCCTTTCAAATGGTCCTATTTTTGTTGCCTTCTTAAACATTTTATTCTACTTGACCTATTACTGTCTTTGAAGATCGTATGCCTAATTGTTTGATGGCACATTGACTCCATCACCTTTGCGAAAAGCACACTGAGCATTAATGTGTTTCATCAGGTTCCAAACCATTACTTTCCCAAAATGGAAAAATTTGTCTTTTGAAAGTGTCTTTAGATGTATTGAATAATACAAAAGAAGTAATAAAACTCGAGTAGAAAGAACATGAATATATGCTCTTGAGAGTAGCACTACTCGAAAACTTAGCAATCAGACCGAAGTTTTTATATCCCTGCTTCATCCTGTCAGCCAGGCAGTGGTAGCTCGAGGCCTTTTACCTTCAGCGGTTCTCCCGAGTATGATAATGCTCTCTCCCTGTCTAAAATGCTAAAACAATAAAACTTTAAGGAGCAAACACGAGTTAGATCTTGTTGTCTTTCGTAAAAGAAAATAGGGCCCATTTCAGAGAAATGAGAGACATTCATAATAAAGGTCTGTGGGCTGTTGGTGCATCTCCGTTTGCAGTGAGGCAGGTTTTCGAGGTGCTTAGGAACCATCTGCCTAGGATATGTAAAGAACTGGTTTTTCTAAAAATGTAATTGTCCACTGCTAACAATATCAAAATAAAAAATTAATGATTTAATGACACAGCTTATTAAACATTGCATTTTAAAACCTGAAATAATAATTGAGCTAAGTTATAGCATTGTTAGGTTAGTAGTAGTGTTTTTTTTCCCTTGGCAATTGCTATTTAAGATTTTCTTATTTTATTAATTTAATTAAAGTTTAATCGTGAGGTATCTCAGAGAAATAACAGTATGTGTAAAGTGATGTAAAAATTAAACATTTAATCCATGATGGAATGCCTCTGTGGGTTTATAAAATTAAAATGTTCACAGTTAACATAATATATGAATATAGTTTATATGAATGAGTACATATGAAAACACTCAGATTTATCTTCCATAGATTAAAAAAAAATCTTTCCAAGCTTGTTGGAAATAGATTTCAAAAAAGAGAAAAAAATCAGATTCTCAAATCTTGTCTTTTTACCAATAAAATAAATTAAAATCAAAATTTTAATTATGTAGCAAAATACGGGGTCAACATTCAATCTTCAAATCTGTGCTGCCATCATTAATGTTTTATATATTAGGTGTCAAATATCAAAGATATTGCATCAATATTGTGTATCTTTATCTTTATAGCTTTAAGATGCTTGTCCTTCAAGAATACTAAACCATTTTGAGTGTGCTATGAGGTACACAGGAAGTTTTCATCTAATTTTCTCATTAAAATTTGGTTGCGTATAAATGAAAACAGTTCACAATACTTGAAAAGTTAAAGAAGTAAGAGAATCACGAAGCATTTAAGTAGCATGTTTTTGCATCTTCAGGTGAATCCAGAGCGCTTGTTTTTAAGAGGTTTGATGGTGCTGAGTACAATTGCAAAGAAGAGGTTACAGGGCCGGCTCTTGTCAGTGCAAGAGTGCTTGTACTGGATTGTCTGCATGTCAGTGCCAGATTCAGCACATTTAATAACCAAGTGGCAATGGGCAAGTTACTTAATATTTATCTAACCAGTTTTCTCATCTGATGGTAAACTAGGTAATAAGAAGAAGAATTGCAAGATTCTTATAGATGAAATAAGGAACCTGTTAATTGTTCTTGTGTCTCTCATAGAATACCTAGGTACTGGTTTATTTTGCTTCCTATAATTCCTCATTGTTACATAAATGAGGGAGTAAACAATGCAAAAGAATTTTGGCACCTTGCATTTTAATATTTTATGCACAGCTGAAATTTTTGGTTTGTTTCCTAGACAATCCCTTTTCTTTTCCTTCTACCATCTCATATAATTCATAATCAGATGCAGGAGCACATTCCTCAGAGTTGATAGGATAAAGGAATATTTCTCTTTAAAAAAAAAGAAAATGTTTTCAAAGTTGTTGATATTGAACAATTCAAATAGAGAGAACGATGCCAACGAGAATGAAGAATACATAATCTGTGTCTAGAAAATAGGGAAGATTAGATTTCACAGGAATTTAGAATGCGTAAGAAAAATAAAAGTGAAAAAAAACATGAGAGTGGGACCAGAGGCTTCTGCGACTTATATGCTAAGCCATGACATTTTGGTTGTTATGAGGCCTTTTGATATAATGATCTGGGGACTAATGCAGTCCTCTAAAATTGTACTAACGGAATCATGATATACTGGAAGTTACATATAGTATTGTACTTGGGAATTTAGAGAGATTGAATGCAGAATATTAATTCCCACAGGAGAGAGTGTCTAGTTTAAATACAAAAGAGGGAGTAGGACAGCCAGGAACTGCTAGAGCGAGACAACACCCTGAATGGTGGGGACAGAGAAGAAAATGAGGAAAAGTCATAGCCACTCAGAAAGCCCACGGGGTGAAAGAAGACATAAAAGGACAGGCCCGAAGAGCAAATGATAAGTTCTGAATTTTACTTATAAAAGATTTGGAGAGGAAAAGAAATTGAAACGTTTGTTTGCCTATCTACTTTATTAATTCAATTCTATCATAAAAATTCTACTTGGAATATAGATGTGTGCCTATGGCTTCCAGAGATGTTCTGAAACATTAAGAGTGCAGAAAATGGGTTAGTCCTTCTGATAATATTTTTACAGAATGATGCCATGCCAGATAAGCCATATTTCACAACCCATTTATTTTGCCTCACATATTGGCCTCTCTGCCCCTTCCTGTGTCTCTTGTATGTTCCTATATGTAAATTTACCTTGCTATATTGGTTCTATTTCCCAAGAGGCTTTCTGAGGTATCTTCTTTCTGAGGTGAGGCAGTATTCTGCATCCCATTTCCAAAGGATTTGCTCATTATACCATTATTTGAAACTAGCCCTGGGTGTGCTTGGATGTTGCCATGCATGTCTGTATCCACAAGTGTGGTCTGTGCACGTGAGCTGCTTCTCCGTTTAAAGACAAGTTTCTAAACAGAGGCTATGTTTTAGACATAGTGTAATGTATGAAAACCCTAGCACACTCTACTGTATCCAGTGAGAGTGCAATGAAAGTATGATACTCACTGAAAAATCATATTGGTGATGATGTCTAATTAGAAATAATTTGACTTAAAAATTAGGGCTTATAAGAACAATATGTGTAAATCTCCTAGACCACTAAAGATGGAAAACCAGAATGAGAATTTAATAGAAACACGCAGATAAATAAGATGTTCATTTTATAAGAAAGCTAAGAATTTTTTCTTAAATATTAGGAGTATACCTTTTATGTTTAATTTTTATTCTATCTATTTGATTAATATGTAAGTGCGCTAATTTCTGTGACCAGAATCTGTCAAGCCCTTTACCTCATTTGTGATTATCCTCCCAGACCCAGCTAAATGTTATGGATCTTGTTGAAAGTAAATTAAAAGGAAAAAGTTATGGAAATTTTGCAATATAAGTCTCAGAGGAATGTTTGAGAGGATTTTAGCAAAAAAAAAAAAGTAGAAAAGGTTAAAACCAGGGGGCATTGTATCTACACAGTTGTTTGAAGCTTGTTTGATTCTATTTAGTCAACTATTTATCAATTCAGAATGAGTACTTGCGTTTTTAATAAGTCTGTTTTCTGCTACTGTTCAAAGAATTCCAAAATCATGAATAGTATGAACAAATGCAAACAATAAGAAATTCAGCTAAATATCATTACAATGTATATCTCTTTCCTTTTGCACAACTCTGTGCCCGTTTCCTTGGCTGCCTGCCATTTTTAGATTCTATAAAGTGTAGATTAAAAACTACTTTGTTCCTGTTTTATGCAGGTGTTTACCTTTTTAAAAAACTAGTCTAAGCGATAGGATTGAAGCTGTATTAGGCAAAAGGGATGTCAGCTTCCTTTCTTCCACCAAGTTTTAAACTGACCGGAATGAACAGAGAAGAACGCATCTTTCCTAGACCTGTGAGGTGACAGCAAACTGGCAGAATCAGCTCTCTTCCTCTTTCTCCTCGATCTGGGCCAAAGTATTTAGTGACCTACTACTGCGTGTAGTTCCAGTTGGTTGTTCCTTTTTGAAAACAGTTGATCAATCATTTCTTCTCACGCTCAGTAAGCTGGCTCAGACTTGCCTTTCGGATTCTCTAGTAAATGCCAAATGAGATTTCCATTCTCACGTTATCAAAGTCCACGTCTAGAGATGAACATGAAAGTTCTCAAGCCGGTTTCATGCTTGATTCACGCACACAACCCCCACTCAGTTGTGTTGTTCTCCATTCTCGTTGTTAGACGCTCCTCCTATTAAGCTTTGAGATCATTTTTAAGTCAATCCAGAATCTTCTTAGCTTCTGTTTCATTTCAACCTTCTACAGGCGCTAGTTGAAGGTCATTATTATTTGGCCTTTTATGAAAGAAAGAAAATATTTAATTCTGAGAGTTAACAGTCATCTATGGAAAATGTTAACATGTTACATATAAGAATATGTTAGTGTGTCCTTGGAAGCCAAACCTGCAGAGTAAGGAGATAAACATCTTTGAACGGAGTAATGCAGTATTATTTCAGGTTGCAGCAGACATCATATTTACCTTTTGAATCAGTGTTTGGAATGTATGTTCTACATGTCTCAAAACTTGCTACACAACAAAGCTCCTGTCATCTTATAAATATTCCATGCTTCTTTAGAGCTTCTTTAGTGGAATCATTCCGGTATTAAAGTCGCCCTCTTTGGCCAGCTATAATTTGCCCCCAAAGACAGTTAAACGAACCTCCACACCCACACTTTTATGAAAAGCTAACCCTAATGAAAATACTCAGGTACATGATAATACGCCTCTGTTCTCATTAGCTACCTTAAAACTTAAATTGCTGTTTGTAGGCACATGGAGAGTTTGCAGATCCTGTGCCTTTGATGAGAGAGATTTCGTATAAAAACCCTGCCGATCTTAGATCTTTTTCTGTGGACAAAAGCATTTGAAATTGAAGTGCCTCCGGATTTCAGAGGAAAGCATTTGAAAGCAACTGGCAACTTCAGCAAATGGGACGTTCTCCCTCATTGTTTTCCTTTCTGTTAAGCCTGTACTATTTTTTGCTGATGTTGTGGATCGTTATGGTGCATTAGGAAGATCTAAACATAAAAGCACTTTCGGCCTCCCGAATATTGTCATAGATTGTCTCATTAACTCTTTTTCAGTCACCTTATTTTTTTTTTTCTCTCTTAACCTTTCTGGGCCTCTTTTAATTTTGGTTCTGATTTAGTTCCCTTTTATTTAATCTCTAAACTTTTTCATTAACTTTGCTAGTTAGCTTTGAGATCACTTTCCAAAGTGATTGTACAGGACTTAGGATGATGCCATTTCTTTATCATCTCATCTCTTTTTTAAAGTGCTACAAGTGTGGATCAGTGGCTGCTGCTCTCTTTTACATTATTCCAGTCCCCATATGTGGCACTTACAACTCATTCTAGTTCTCTTAATAAAAAGATCCTCCCAGAGGTACAGTACCTTCAGCTGAAATGTGTTATATCCCCACCGTGCCAATTGTGGAAATTTGTGGGTTCCTATAGGGTTTTGAAGGATTTTTATAGAACTATACAGATGCTATCTGACATCCGTGGTGTGAAATCCCACAATTTAGGTAAAGTGTGTCAGCCAACTTTAGCTGACAGTACTGTAGCTTTTTGCTTCTGTTTCATATCTAAAGAAGATACTTTGTTAGAAGATATATCTGCATTTGTTCTGATACTAGTTGAGCCTTAGTCATTTTCTTTTAGGGATAAATAATCATTGACTAAACTGTTAAAGAATGAATATTGCTTCAGTTAATTTTTCCACATATAAACTAGAGGGAAAATGAAGATTTTATGAACTCATTTGGAACTTTAATAGATGAGTAATTTGACATAAGGCTTGGGAGCTGGATGACAGTTTCACTGTATGCCAGAACATAGAATCCACTATCCATGTATGTAGAATGTTACTCCTTTGCTATTGAAATACAATTATTATAATTATTTGAAATATTCAATGTTGTTATAATGTTATAATTATTTGAAATATTCAATGTTATTGAATATTTCAATGCCAGTAAACACAGTTTAAAGCATAGAGTTCCTATGATCGCTAAGCAGTTTTTATTATTAGGATCAAACTAAATCATTTCTTGGGCCTAAGGCGTGGGTTAACAATAAGGTATTTATTTGCCTGGCAAGTACAAGGTTCTGGGTTTGATTCTCTAGCACCAAATAAGCTGGATGTGGTGGCACACACTTGTGGTCCCAGCACTCAGGAGGCTGATGCAGGAGAATTGTTGTGAGTTTGAGCCCAGCCTGGGCTACATAATGAATTTAGGACTAGTCGACACTGTCCCGGAAAAAAAGTCTGGAAACATTAATATAATTCAACAGATAATCAAATACTTAACTAGTAAAAATGAATATTTTTTACTTTGCTCTCCATCTCTAAGCAAGACTGAAAATGGAGTAATATTGGCCGGATATTTAAAAAGCAGGAGGTCAGGCAATCTGCTTATCTATGTTATCTTACTATTAGTAAGTAATTAGTAATTTACTATTAGTAAATTTATACAGGTAATGTTAAATCTAAGGTTCCATTTCCTAACTAGCAAATCAGAGAAGGAGACAGCATACTAGGTTTAGATAAAATATGTTTGGCTTTCACTTCTTATTCTGGATTTATGTTAAGGACTGAGTGTCAACTAGGGATAGTTCAGGAGGACATTGACTTTGAATCAGTCTTATAGTTGAATTAGACAAAGGAATGGTTCCAGTAGATAGATAGTACCAGTCTTACTAGTCAGACGGACCTGGTGATATAAACCACCTGTAACCTAAGTGAAAAACAGTCACTGAAAAAAAAGTCTCAAGAGACAATTTCACCATGAGCCAGCAGAGGGGTCACCACCTTAGGAGGGCAGGTAGGTAATGGGAAGTAGCTCATAGTTCAGGAAAACGGATGACCACACCCAAGAAGAACTGGCAGAACATCTGGGCGCAGCTACAGCTTGATTAGATTAGACCAAGATCTTCAGGGAGGCAGAGCCAAGTAGTCAAATGGAATTAGAAGAAACCAGGATATACGCCTTATACGTCCGTGCCCTCTTCCTTAGTGTGAGAGTCAATTCAAGGAACTCAGCAGGAACAGTTTTTGGATGAGGGGCTCAATCGAGTGTTGGAGCAGCAGGAGAGCTGAGTTACTCACCAGTTTTCGAGATGTAATTTAGACAGTTTTTTTTTTTTTTTAATGCCCAGATCAGAATCCAAATCTATAGCTGAAGGTCTATTGAAGTTTGTGAGACATAAACTTCAATGATACCCATTGTCCTGAAGGGGCTATTAACTTGGGTTTGAGACCGAGAGCAATATAATTGCTTTCTTCAATGATCAAAGTAACTACATATGTATTTTCATGCCATTAAAGATGTTTTGAGGGACTGGAGGAATGGCTTAGCAGTTAAAGCGCTAAGTCAAGCACTAAGTACCAGGGTTTGATTCCCCAGGACTATATAAAAAGCCGGGAGTGTTGGCACATGCCTATAATCCCAGCACTCCTGAGGGAGGCTGTGGCAGGAGGATTGTCATGAGTTCAAGGCCAGCCTGGACAACATTGTGAGTTCAGGACCAGCCTGGGATACAGAATGAGACCTTCCTTGTTTCAAAAAAAAAAAAAAAGATTTCTTGATAATATCAATCGTTTGTATATATTCTAATATGTGGTAAAACTTAAGGAATTTTATTTTGTTTTCTTTTTAAATTATCACTACAGCAAAATTATATAAAATCATTTAGCTGTAAGACTCTAAATTAGATAAAATTCCGTATCTTTAAGGATACTACATAAATTTGAATAAATTTCAATATAATATTAAAGGCAGGAAATTTTAATGACATGCATATACATGTGTGTGTACAACTCAGTATATGTATATACTATTGATTTTTAAATGAAATTTTGAAATTCTATCTCAGGGTTAGGTCTATGGAGGTGTCAAATAGAAGTGTCAGTTTCATCTTTAGGAATGAAAATATGTCTTCAAAAGAAAACTTTTATTATAGTCCTTTGAAAATATATTCCTTTCCAATTAAATACTAAAAAGTCTGCATTCCTAGAAAATAGACTGAAGAGGAATATGATCTGTTATGAATATTGAAGTTATTACCTGGCTGTGTTATGAAAACAAAAGTTTCAGTACACAGAGGAAAAAATAAAAAGAATGTGGAAAATTTATCAGAGAACTTTCTACTGGTAATCTAAAAATAGCAACATATACAATACAGAGTAAAGAACAGAGTTTACCCCCATTTTTGAATTACCACCTCGTGGCTATACATTTCTTCAAAAAGAAATGTTTTCCTTTTCATCAAGAGAAAAGAAGGAGAATTTTTATTTCTACAGAGCTAGGATGATAGATCTGAGTATTGTGCTAAAGCCACATCTATGCCTCAGCTCATTCAAATGAAAACAAAGGTCAGCTTATTCAATTATTCAATGGTAGAATTTTGTGTCAAATGTATTTTAATCTAAAAAATAGAAAACTACCTGAATATATAAGAAATTGAAAACTATTTTAGTCATATTAATAAAAATCTGTTATATGATTTCTTACTTTACAAAATGCAAGCTACTTTCCTATTAATTATTACTAATTGTATACCTTCCCTATTAATTTCTGTAGAGAATTAAATGTTTCTCTAAATGTTCTTAGATTATCATGGAGATTCTAAATATTAGCGTGAAAATCTGGCATTTTCCTTCAAAAGCATAAAATTGTAAATAGAATAAAGTAATTTCTTTAAGACTGTATTAATAGCTTTAGTTAATCACATTAGCTTGAGATCAGCTGTAATTTTTAAAAATACTAACAGATATTTTATATTAAAAGTAAGTTCTTTTTATTTAAAGCTTTATCTTCACTTACATAATCAGACTAATTCTGTGATATGTTAAATAAACTAAAAGACTTTCTAAATCATATAACAAAAATAGATCTCTAACTAATACATAGATTTAAGAAACAAAATTTGAATTTCATTATAAACTGACTCTGTATGACTTGAGATAAGTAAACTGCCATTTTAAATGAATATATCATTAAATACCAAACAGAAATTGTATCATTTTCTTTTATATATAGCTGAAGGAAATGGGCAAAATTAAATGTCTGCAATCTTCATTTCTTTCTATGTTTTCTAAACAGATATTAACTATGTTTACCAGTTTTGCTGTGAAATTTTATTTCTTAAAAAAAACAGGCTTTTGTATTTTTATGTGACCGTATATAAGATATTGTCACAGTATTTTATGTATTCAAAAGAGATAAAATAATGGAAGTTTATGAAATTAAACATCTTGTAGAATTATGTGTTTGTATTTTGGAATATTGTTTATACCTTCAAAATAGTAATATGTAGTAAGCATGAAGGTTGTGCAATTGGAAATATCAACTAACTGAATAAAACTATTCAAACACATATAAAATTGACAATATTCTATTTACTTTGTTTACATGCAATGTATAGATAGCAATATTTGTCACCCTTCATTCACCAATCTTGTCCTCCCAAAAAACTAAATAAAATTTGTACAATGGTAGCAGACAATTTCATTTTGTTAGCATTTCCTTTAAACCAGACAGTTTTTGATGCTATTTTGTGAAGTGATTGAAATAGATGAGCATAGGTGGACAGCCTATGCTCCCTGCAATATTTACTCTATTTTAATAATTTTAATTTTATCAATCAACAATTTTAATAAAATAGAAAAAAGACAAAAATACATTTTTATGACGATAAAGCTCTCTCTTGGAGTTAATCAATGTAGTCCATATAAATTTAAGGCATTTAAGTCAAATTTAATAGATGTGAGGAATCAGAGACTTTAAAAATGGAGTGATTTTAAATCAAGTGAACAAGTCTCTGTAGTGTCTGGAGGGGAAAAGACATGCCTGGTTTATCTATTTCAATATATTCAATATGATTCTTGAAGTACTGTGTGTATACGTTCATCTTACTAGGTAAAAATTGCTAAAGTTGGCTAAATAACATCGAATTTCTAAGTAAAACTGAATCATCAAAGCCCTAATGCTGTTTCTGAGAAGAGCTTTCTGAATGTTGTCCGAGGACCCGCGTTTTTTATGGCAACAATCCAAAGTTACTGATAAAAGTATGTCGTAGATTTCAGGTGTGCTATGGCAAGACATAATCATTTTTCTAAGATTTTTTTCAAAGATGTATTCTATTTCTTTGTAAAATGATGCTTACCGCCATCTTCATAGGAATACTATGTTGTGTGTATTAAAATTTTCTCGAAAAATGGGGTCAGTACAAGGAAATCACCTACATTGATTAATTTACAGAAAACCAATTTTAATATTGTCCAACATTTAGTCTTGACTACCAAACCCTTGATAAAATTCACATCATCCCAAATTGCCAACAGCAGAGATATGAGCCATACATTGCAAGTTTTTCTTCTCAGCCTGTGTTGACATCTATCATAACATTTAATATTTAAAACGTTTACCATTTGCTTCATGATATCTTTTTCTCGTGCAGAGATGTGCAGTATGTAAATACTTATTTTCTTATGACAGTGCTGGGGTTTGAACTGAAATTCTTGTGCAAATATAAGTGACTTACTTATTATATTTGATAATATCTAAATCAGCAAAAATGAGGGCCCATGGTGTGATTCTACAGTCTAATACCTATTTTCTTTAAAACATTCTGAACATCCTAGTTTAGGAAAACTTTAATCATAGCGTGTTCTTATTCTAAAGAAAATTAGGAGCAGTTTACATGACTGTTAAATAGTCTTGAATAAGAAGGAAGTACAATTTTTATTGAGTACAATTTATATTCCATTAGAAAAGATACAAACTTCCTGTTGTAACATGACTTGTCATTTTAGGGTGAAGGTAGACATTAACATTTCTCCTGCCTTTCATTAGTGCCTTGGGTCCCATAAAGTTCACAACAAGAACTCAAAACAATGCATTTCTTTAGGCAACAAATCAGTGTATATCTGGTTTTCTTTGGTTTGGTATATACCATTACTAAGAGGGATTTCAAACCTGAGGGATTAACTACAATCCCCACTGCTGCTTTGAAGTTCCTTCAAGGAGAGGCTTAAGAAATTCAATGGTGCAGAGATAAGTTTTGTTTGTTTATTAACTAAGCACACCCTGAACATCTGTTCGGTGCAATATACTCCACTAAAAACTGTGGTAGATAATCTGCATTTACAGAAGTAAACCTATAACAGAAGGATAAGGGAATATATATCTTAATAGAGAACATTGAAAGAAGGGCTTAAAGGCAGTCAAAAGACACAACAAAGTCAAAAATGTTAAGTGTGGGGCTGTAGCTCAGCAGTTAAGAACATTTGCCTGGCAAAGGTGGGGCCCTGGTTGTCCCCCCAACACCACCTAGGCTGAGCATAAGGACACACAACACAACCGTAGAAAGTAAGTGAATAAAAAGAAAACAAAGGTCTGCACCACTCGGCCTGGCTCAATTTAAAAAAAGAAAAATCAGTTGGCCTGAGATGTTTTATTTCATTTCTGGATTCCCCCCCCCCCCCCCAAAAAAAAAAAAATCATAAAAGGTGGAAGTTTGTATACACACACAGGAAATCAAATGCCCTTAACCGAATACCCTCCTTCACAGAGAATGTAACGTTAACTTAGGCTTAATGTGAAATAATGTTAAAGGTTTATGAAATTACTTATGTTTGGCTACTTTTTGCCTACCAAAAAAAAAAAAAAAAAAGAAAAGAAAGAAAAGAGCAGCCTTAAATGTTCTAATCCAGTATTAGGTAGAAGTAAGGAAAGAGTTGTTGGGGTGGAGGATGTTGGGGAACCAATCGGGGGCCACATTCAGAGACTAGATGACAGCTCTAGGGCCACAGCATGGGGAGTCACCAAGAGAGGAATGCCCACGGGAGGACACTGGGTGGGAATTTGGAAGCTGTACAGTAGAATGGGTGAATCTCCAAATTAATGATCTAGCACAGGTGTTGAGAAACTTCACTATTTGGAGATACTTGGCTATGCCCCGAAAATGAAACCTATTTTTCAAAAGACTTACTTCTTAAGAAATTTGGCTTGGTACCATTCAATCCGGTGCCTATCCATAATGATAACATATTATGTGTTTCAAAAGACTAGAAGGGACTTCAAAGGATTTTACCGTAGAGAAATGGTAAATGAGAAGATAAGTATGTTCAACCTGATTTGAATAGCGTACAAATATATGTGTATGGAAATGTTGGATGTATTCCATAAGGAGCTATCATTTTATGGCTTTATCCAACACTCAAAATCCAAATTTTCAAAAAATTAAAAATAAGATTAAAAGGCTTACTTTTTCTCTTTTTTGATGCTCCTTTCTGAAAATAGATTTCTTTTAACTTGAGAAAGAAGCAACACTTGGTGCTTTGTCTCTAACCACTCACTTTAACATTATATTTTTCTTTAAAATGACGAAAGAACAAGGATTAAAAATTAGAAATAAATAGAATGTCTAGACAATAAGTATGAATATTATCATGGCCATTGGTGCTACTAGCATTTTCGTCACAAAGAGGAAAGTTGCAATTCATTTTCACTGCTTTCCTGTCCTCACTGCCCTATATCCACCGTGTCTTATATCCTTTCTTTCTCCCATTAACAATTAAAGCAACATGGAGAAGAGTCCATCCAAAGTCTAGCAGACTTATGAAACGTCATGATCTGTTTTAACTTTTATTCTCTTTGACATGGATTTAATCCTTTCTATCTACATGTGGGAGTATGGAAGGGAAGTATTCCACATGCATTTAAATTCAAGAGCAATAAATTAAGAGCATTTTATTCTGCAATCTTTAGCCAAAGTTCTTTGTTTCCCTCCAATATTTTTAGTCCTCCTACCCTCATCTTAGCCATGATCTCTTTCTTTGTTGTTTTAGTAAGCTTCTAGGTGATGACTCAAGTCCCGCTGTCAAACTCTGGGTTTACACTTTGCAAATTAACCCTCCTAAAACTTCTGCCTTTTAACTCCCCTACTCAGAAACCATCAATAGCCTTTCAGCTGAAAGGGAATGAATTTAGACCTCAGAAGATGCAGGTCCGACCCCCTCAGCATCTGGCCTTCTGCTTCTCTGATTTCTTTGTCTTATCACTCTGTTTCTCTCGCCCCCACCTGGGTGTGCTCTCAGCCTTCCCACAACACATCCAACAGTCTCAGTTTTTCCTATTTCCACCCAGAGTGGCCTTTTTCTCATGTCTTCATGATGACAATGTTCACATACTGTAAAGCCTACCGGAAGAGACAGCCGCCTCCTTCACAGAGCATTCATGGGTTGCATTGTGACAATGTCTCCTCTGTTATTCCTCACTTTGCCTTGTATCAAAGTTATCTGTGTGTGTGTTTATTAATTTCCTCGATTAGACTGAAAACTCTGTGAGAATAAGAAGCGTTATTCATACATGCCCCTGGCCCAGTAGTTTACACGTGTCTAATGGGTTGGCATTTTTTTCTATTTCTAACAAGAAGTAACTTTATTTTTCTAGCAATGCCACCATTTCATTACAGACTTTACACCTCTGTCAGCAGATAACACTACACCTGCCCTCTTTTAATCATCAAATGCCTCTTTCCCTACAATTATTTAAAGAAGTTCCAAATATCTTTCTAGTTCTTCCAAGTATAAATTGCATTAATTAGGAGGTGGATATGCCTTTTCTTTTGTGTGTGTGTGTGTGTGAGAGAGAGGGTCTCACTCTGTACTGCAGGCTGGTCTTGAACTCACAGTGTAGCTGAGGCTGGCCTAGAACTCATGATAATCCTCCTTCTGCAGCTTCCTATGTAGTGGGATGGTAGGTGTGCACCATCACACCCAATTTATGTGGTGCTGGAGAATCGAATTCAGGGCCTTGTGCTTGCTAGGCAAGCTCTCTAACTGCTGTGCTATTCCTCCAGCCCCAAGAGTCATGCATCACTGGTTTTCTTTACTTAATACTAGGATACTGACTAAAGAGAAGTACTTGAATTAAAAGTCTTCTAAACATATCATGCACAGAATAATTTTTAAAGTATTTAGTTTGAATTACTGTTTTCCAATTTGAAAAAAATCTACAACTTATCAAATGGATGATTTACTTTTAAAATAAAAGTTGAAGTTACCTCAATGTCCACTTTAGGCACTGTACCAAGTTTAGAGGTCACTCAAGTGACCAGCAAGATAGACATATTTACCTCTTCCCTATGTCTTTCTGTGACTAGGCATGCATTCTTAAGTCTGTAATAATACAGATACTAGGCATAGAAGGTGCCCAGTAAATAAGTAAAGAACTAGGAAGATCTTCTAATCTGAAATTCTCAGACATCTGCCTTAACAGATGTTAAAAATAAGTTTATTTAATATTCTTTATTCATGAATTGATAAAGTGACTATTAAAATCAATAACTCTGTTAAGGTTTTTTTTTTCACTGTTGTTGTTTATAAGTCTTTAAAGGTTAAGTCTCCAAAGTTTCAAATGTGATCATTTGTTTTGTTTTTGAAACAATTAGTTCTATTTGTTTGAAGTAGCTTCTACTATATTTTTACTAATAGCTTCTCCAAGGATGAAAATTTGTGTGAGTTGGCTCCAATTCTGCAGCTGAAGGAACTTTTGCATAAGTGTTAAATTGGAAGGGAGAATGGATGTGATGAATCTCGGTATTGTCCAGAAACCAACCTTCAAACCCAGAAAGCAGTGGGGAACCAGGGTAGGCGAGAATGTCTGTCTTAGATCCACCTGAACTTGCTTTATTTCAGTGTTTTTAATGAATTCCATTAGGACTCCATATGTATTTTAATGTGGTTACGGTGTTGAAATTCATTTTAGAGGCAAATAATCCCTCCCAGCCGTTACCACTTTCTGTATCACTTAATTGCTACTTCTCTGAGATCACTCAGCAAAGGCAAAACTCTTTTATTTGAGTACACATGTGTTCCATTCTAGACTTAAAGTTCTTTGATGGATATTAAAAGGCCCATATGCTCTCTATGTAGACCACACTCAAGTTTTGCTGAATTAATGATAAGCAATGGGACATAAGGGTAATATGTTATGGGTTTTTCCTTTCAAAGTGGATGTGATGTTTGTCACATTTTTATAGATATAGAGAATTTTATTCAATTTGCACAAAAAAGAATTTCTGGCAAAATTGCATATATATATATATATATATATATATATATATATATATATATATATATATGTGTGTGTGTGTGTGTGTGTGTGTGTGTGTGTATAATTTTTTTGTGAATTATATTTCATCAACTCAAGGCTTTGTTAGGTAGGTACATCCTCTGAGACAGCAGTCCAGGCTGTTCCTAAAGTCCAGAGGTCCCAGTGTGCATGGCAAATGCGATGCAGCCTTGACCCCTTGGTTGCCTGGATGTCAGTGGCTTTCATGACAAACTAGTGACACAGCCTGTGAGGGATGGCGGAATTAGTGGAGATGTTCTAGGCTCAGGGCATTTCCACGATGGTTCTGCTTTGAAACTTACTTTCCACCTGATTAAAAAGAGTAATTTAGAAGATGACCTGGGTTTTGGCTTAGAATTTTGATAATTAAGAATATATTGGTCTTTGTATTGGGCTACAGTAATACACTGGGTTACTTTACTCCATTTATTTATTACCTTTGATTTATTTTCAAGAAACATAAGTAGTCATTATAATTTTTCTCTTTTTTAATTTTTTGAGACAGGGTCTTACTCAGTAATTCTCGCTGGTCCTGAACTCATACATACCCCAGGCTGGCCTCAAACTCATAACAATCCTCCTGCCTTGGCCTCCTGAGTATTGGGACTAGGGGCATGCAACACCATGCCCACTTTCTGTGGTGCTAGGGAATCGAACCCAGGGCCTTGCACTTGCTAGCCAAGTACTCTTAACACTGAAACACTAAGCTATGCCTCAGCTCAAGACTTTTTTTTTTTTTTTTTTCTGAGACAGTCCAGATTGGTCCTAAAGTCACTATGTAACCCAGGCTTGCCTCAAACCCATGGCAATCCATCTGCCTCTGCCTCCTGAGTGCTGGGTTTACACCAAGAGGGTCATAAACATTTCTTTTTGGAGAGAATCACTAATTTTTTTGCAGCAAATTAACCTCATGCAATGCTTAAAAATGATTAATTTACCAACAATGTATTCCACAAAAGATATGAAGTTATAACTAAATCATGACTATATCTAATAGATACTAAGCACTTATAGCCCAGGCACTGTATCAAGGATTGTAGATATCTACAAAATCACTTAACTCTCATAACATAAGTAAAAAGGACATAACTTTATTTTTGGTTTTACTCTGTGGGTAAAACAATGGGAGTGAAGTTAAGTATCTTCTCCAGAGTCATTAAGCTAAAAAAGCTAAAAGGCAAAGAGCCCAACTTCGAGCCCAAGCTTTTTTTTTTTTTTTTTTTTTTTTTTTTTTTAGCAGGGTCTCACTCTGTAGTCCAGTCTGATTCTGAACTGTCTTTATAGTCTAGTCTAGACAGGCTTTAAACCCACAGCAATCTTCCTGCCTCAGCATCCAGAGTGCTGGGATTATAGATGTACACCACCATGCTCAAGCTTATGTAGTGCTGAGAAATTGGGGGATTCAACTCAGGGCCTTGAGCGTACCAAGCAAATGCTTTAACCACCAAGCTATTATCCCGATCTCAAGCATTCTTCTTTAAAATCCACTATATCCTTAAACACTAGATTCCTAGCCACTTAACCACTGCCGTGTGACTAAATATTATAAACAAGGTCACTAAACTCAACATTACCTCAAACGACACAATTTAATGAAAATACTAACTGCCTAAGATTTGTTGTACTAAATTACACTCTTGTAATTAAAAGCATTTAGATAATTCCACTGAAAGACAGTTTGCAATGAAGAGTTTGTGAGCACAGGAGAGTGCTTCTTTAAAGGAATTATTTTAGCTTATTTGGATTGCCAAGGATGTTTCTATAACAGAGAAGAGCATTTTTTCCTAGAAGAAAGTATAATTATCCTGCACTGATATAATACCCCATACCTTAAAAATTTCAGAAAACTGGACATTGAAGGATTATATGCTAGGGTTTTTTGTTTGTCTGTTTGTTTCAGGAATAGATTAACTGGTCCTCATATCCTATACTGGGGGCAAGAGAAGAAAGATGTGGCTAATGGCCACAAGAAGAGAATAATTTTCTCATCACATTGTAACCTATAAGTCATCACTTTATTTCTTTTAAATTGGGATACAACATGTGAATGAAAACATGGATCTCTTTGAATTCCCCATATGAGTAGCCTAATCATGGGAGATCATCGTAACAACATTTTCATTCTTATTGAAAACGATTCCATCAATCTAGGTGTGCCTGTATTATAACTTTTGTCTTAGGTTGTTCCCATTTCTTTTGTGACTTATGTCTTAGATTTTGCATCAATCAGATCTTTAACAGGTCAGCTATTGCTAATTGTTGATTTTGGATTATTTTAATAAGCTAGAAGTCCAATAACTGTAGCCATAAGGGAAATATATTTGCCTCTTCCTATCTCTGCTACTTTCTCTCTAGCCAATTCTGAATAGAAAAGATTGTAAGAATGATTTATCCCAGAGAGAAATCATCAGAGACACAACTTTTAATGACTTGATGGTATATAATTTATCCAATTAACACATATTGACAAGAGGTTTGCTGTATGTGTAAGTGTCCTAATCTATAAAGTTCATGGTCTAGTCACTAAGACCACTAAGAAGAAATAATAATTAAGTGATTAGGGTGAAAGGTAACAGGTTATAGCAAAAGTAACACGGTTCCTGGAAACGTTCTGGAAGCCAGCATGTGTGCTGCCTCAGGGTATTCCCGCATTCAGACACTGGGAATCTCTGAGCTGCAAAATAAGAATATATTGGATAAGTTTTAGGCTTCAACCATCATGGAGTTTTGACCATCACAGTGACCAATTAAAATAATGAACCCAAATGGAAGATTAGGCCAAATTAAATAGGTCAAACAAAGTGCGTCCAGCATACAAGAACTGGTCCATATGAGTAGATGTGCTGTGGATGGACAGAATGGAGAGTAAACGAGAATTCTGGGCTCTGTGTTCACACGGAGAGCAGGTGGGGGAAGCGGAGTCTACATAGAAAATGGCCTCGAATAGAGACACGGAGCACAAAGTTGGGAGGATAGTGACTGAGTCAGGAGTGGACATTGTCATTCTGAAACACTTGTCACACTAGGTAAGCTGGGGTTAGATAATAGACAATTGAGAATGGTGGAGAGATTTTTTTTTCTTACTACTCCCTCAGGCCCCTGTTTCCAAGTTCAAGAAGAACTTACCATCATACAAGGCAGTTACGCACTGTAATGAAGTCATTGCATGTTTGCGTTTTCTGAGGATGTGTTATATTTATGGTTATCCTCTTAGAAAATATGTTCATGCTCTGTGTGCTTGTGTTTTAATAATGCTTTCTACTTATTTTTTAAGAAATTCAGGCGTTTTCACAAAGCTTTTTATTCAAGTAAAACCCAGAAAGGTAAATGCAAATAAATCAGATACATGTAATATCAAAGTATTTCTGGTGAGAAGACGTCACTGCAGTAGAGGAGAGGATTTGGAAATATATCGGAGGGGTGGGACTTGTGGGTCCTCTCAGCTTGAAGAACGTGGTATATACCTCTGCACAAGGGGGATGTCTTTAGCTAGTAGAATTACAGGAAATTCCACATCCTATTAATTGCCATGAGGTCTATCTACTGAAACAGTGCTAGATCTTTATGTGTACATCTTTACAGTGTTTCCTTATCTGTTTAAGAATATTCAGGTATTTAATCGTGAAAGTTTTGACTTCGTGGGTGATTTCTGAGACCAAATATTAAAAGCTGTTATTATATTAACCTCAGTAGTTTATTCTTATTATTTCTAGTACTACGAATTTAACATTCACTAAAATGTTCTGAATCCCAGACTGAACCAGGAAAATCTAAAATTATAAATTTAAATTACAACTATTATTAAATCAAAATGTCATTTTATAAAAAGTCATTAAATGAGTATGAACTTTCAGAACAAATCATATTTGATCATCTCATTTGTATATTTTAGGGTGTACATTGGGAATATTAGCATTTAATAAGTGTTTAAAATGTCTATATGACACCATAGTCACTACTTGGCTCAACAGTCATTTCACTCCAACTCCTGGCTAGGTCAATGAAACATTTAGTCAAGGCAGTTTTGAGTTTAATTGTTATTTTTTTATTTTTTTAGTCACAAGAGTTTTATTTTTCAGGCAGGCTCAGTAGTGTAGGCCTGCAGTTCTGGCACCTGGGAGGCTAAGGCAGAAGGATATCAAGTTCAAGCCCAGCCTGGAAAACTTAGGAAGACACTATCTAAAAATGAAAAATGGAAGTAGACTTAGGGTGTACCTCAGTGTGAGGGCGTCATAGGTTTCTTCAAAATGATTCTTACAGTCAGTTTTTATGATTTGAGGCTTTTACTATGTTGAAGTTATATAAGAAGCATTGATGGCAGACACACACACACAGCACGCACACACACACACACACACACACACACA
>PVKB01000463.1:190000-338925 GCA_004027205.1 Ctenodactylus gundi
AACAGAACATTAGTTTTTTATGTTGGTGCCACCAACTGTAAATGACATAAGTTAGTTATTACAAAACACAGTAATTAGACTGTTGCAACCATCTAAAACCTTAGGCTTCCAGTCTGTGCTGTTAGTGTTAAGATGTAAAGTGCAATCCTGAGCTAACATTATCTGTGCAAGCACCGTAGAAACATTTGCATATCTGCATAGATCTTACAACTGTACTCTTTACCTCCTTGTGATAAAGCTTTGTCTACCTGCAAACACAGTCAAAGGCTACAGCTGCAAACCAAAGCCAACTCTAACCATGGCCAAGAGCTCAAGGACAGAAACAGCCACATGCTTTGGTCAGCCTTCTGTAACTTCAATTAGTACAAAGGAACCTTTTCCATGAACTACCTGCTGTTTTCTGATGACCTCTGGGATCTTTTCATTTCACCCTAAACCAAGAAACAAATATGACAAAAACCACAACTAAAAAAGTTAATTCAGTCACAGAGTAATCATCTGAGGCCAAAAGCCCATCTAAATGCAATGAAGATTTGCTTTCATTAAAGACAGAGGTGAGGACAAAATCCGCAGTGGAAGTTATGAGATGCTAGAAAGCAACACACGTGGATCACTGACCAAAACGATTATGTACTTGATGCAAGTGCAGATTGCATATTGTTATATATACAGTACATTGTGTTTTTGTTTTCCCCCATTCAGTCAGTTACTTTCTGTGGTGAGTACATGTTGCTAGACGATGTCTTGTATGGTCTTAATCTTTGTTGTGTACTATTTTTTTATAGTCTTAAGTTATAATGAAAAATAAAAAAAAACAAAAAGTAGGAACCAAACATAAAGGTCTAGTAAAGCCAAAAATTAATTTCATATTGATTTTAGAGTGATCTAGCTGAGTTTTTACACTGAAAGCAAAGATTATAGCAATTGTAGTCCATGGTATTTATTTTCAGTCAAACCAAAGTTACATATAATTCTGCCTCTGCTTATACGGGATATTAACACTAACAATACACTCCTTCAAAGACTTGCGCAGGCCAAATTGTTGAAATGCTGGTTTTCTTGACAACTCCAAACCCCAAAACTATGATAATGCATTTTGGTGTAGTTGAAGATAGCATAGTCAGATGTTTGCTTAAAACCTAGAAACTTTACGTGTGCTTTTCATGTGCTGTGCCAAGTCTTGATAATACTTTTTCCCCCAACCAAGGGACCTCATAACCTGATTATGGTTATTGCTTTACAAACAGTTTTGACAGAAGGTGGCTGCTAGAGCTTAGCATATGTCCCAGTTCCATGTGGTGGAACTGGTTCTTGCAAACTAAGCTCATCGTTTATTCTTTGCTGAAGTCAGCAAATAGAGTTAGAGAGATACCCAGTCATCCATCTATCACACCAAATAAAAGGACATAACGGCTTTCAAAAGGGTTTTCCCACTTACCCAAAAGGCTTTCTGAAAGCTTCTACCTCTGCTAAGAAAAAAAAGAAAAAAAAAGAAAAAAAAAAGAAAAAAAAGAAAAAAATTAGAACAATTATGGCAGATTGCATGAAACGTGAGAACGTCACAGTAACTGCTACTTTTCATTGTGTTTGTCTTTGGGTCATGGTTAATGAACCGGAAGTTTACAATATGGCATCAAAAGAAAGATTGATATTGTGAAGGATGGTTTTCAGTCATCTAGGATCCTACTGTAAGGATTGCCTGCAAGGGAGAATGGGTATTTCAGGAATGGGTTCAAAAGGCTTTGATGGACTGGAAGTAACTGTGAGAGGTGTACCATCGGGAGGGTGCCCTAAGACTACAATGCTAAAGTATGCATACCTCAGTTACAAAACTTTTGAAAGGAAGCCTCAGCCACAGAATGCATATACCTGTAGAGTTTTGCATGGGTTTTATATGAATACAATTTTAAAAAAGAAAAATAGCTGCTTGCACATTATACCAGAAAAACCTCCAAAACTGCAATTGCTTTGAAAAAAAAAAATAGATTTTAGGTTTTTTGGAGTTTTCTGAAATGCTTGGTCTGTATTTTGATAATTGTGCATATTATGTAAAAACGTTGGTGGACCCATAAATGACCAGACTTTTTCTAAGAAAAATGTTGCTTTAATGCATTTCATGAATTTTTACTCTTCTCTCATTGCTTGCTAGTAATAGCACATCTGCTTCTCTGCATCTGCTTTGCGTAGCTATTGTAAGGCTTTGAACTAATGTATGTATTTATTGCTTGGACTTATGTGCATACCTTATAAAGCATAATGTCTGACAATTTAAATGGCTCATGTATTCTTGCTTCTACCATAAGCTGATTATGGAGACTCTGATCTTTTGTATACAGCAAATTTTAACTGTAGCACAAACATCTGTTTATGTATTGGTGGAATATACCTGTTTTATTTATCTTTTTTGAGGTAAACTAATTTTTGATACTTTTCATTACTGTGTACTATGTTCATACTTTGAATTCTCTGACATTAGAAGTCATGGTTGAGAAATGTAACAGCTGTTCTTCGTTCTGTATTCATGGCTTTCACTGCTGAATAAAATAAAGGACCAAACCTAGGATTTGAAAGAAAACTGTCTACCTCTAACACCAGGGAGTTAGCAGATTTCATTTTACATAGTTTTAGTCTACAAAGACACAATTGCTTAAATCTAGTGGGCTTATGGCTTATATTCCGTGTGGTTGGATTCATGGTACAATTGTATTGTTTGAAAATCAATTAAATTTTTATGTGAATGTTAAACAAGTATGTGGTAGAATCACCACTAACTGAGTTTTCTTTAAATAACTCAGATATGGAGAGAATGCCATCAGCATTCTGGGTCTATGGCTGCTTAACTTCATAAGAATGCATTTCTTTGTGATTAGGGAATCGAAGAACAGTCAGCTAGGAATGAGAGCAATAGAAGTACACTTAAAATAAACCGTCCTGGACCTTAATGTCCCCGAGCAGATTCACTTGCAAAAATCCAATAGACTATTTTGTAAAGTTTTCAAATTGGACATTTACATTTTTGAGACTTTATGAGACTTCACCATTTACATGCCAATATTAACACGTATTTAGACAATAGTTTGTTAATGCCATTAAGTTTTTGCAAAGATCCAGGCTTCCCCTTGTTATTTCACTGATTCATATCACAACGAAAGGGATATTTTTTCCATGAACACGTGGCAAATCTTACTTAGCAAAAATGGACGTTGTACATTTTACTATAGAATTAATGTATGAACAGTGTGTCACTACTGTTGGATGTAAAAATGTATATGAAACCATTTCATTCACTTGATTACATTTCTGAACTATAAATAAAAAAATCTAATTCTTTTTGACCCATTTATAACCCCTAGGATTTTATTCTTTCTGAGAGACCATTCTTTCATACCAGAGCCAAACCATAGATTTATTTGCACCTGTCCCACAGTTTGTTTAAAATCACTTTCTTAGAAACCAGGGATTCATAAACCAGACCATATTCTCATTTAGTCAATAAAGACAGGCTGTTTTTCAAATGCATTCTGTTCGACAGTCTCTTCGGGTTCGATTCGCCTCTTCACACAGTCAGATCGTGGTTCCTTTTTGTTCTATCCTAGAATTTGACATCATAAATCTTGACTCTTGAAAACAGAAAGGATGCCAAGGGTAAAGATGCTACTCATTTTAACTGTGTGACTTTTTTTTTTTTTTGCCTCCAAATAAATGTCATCCAGATGGCATCCTGCCAGTTAAGGGAAATGTACAAGGATAGGGTAAGTGGCTTTCTAAAAGAATGCCTTTTAGGTTCTAACGGTGTCATTCTAGATCTGTACTAAGGGCAAAACCATGCAGGAGAGAGCCTCTGCGCAGGGAAATCTGTCTTTCTACTTTTTTTTTTTAACTTTCGCATGTGCTCCTAAGTTCATCAAAATCAGGAGGAGAAGGAAAATGACTATGTTGAGTGTTTTTTGTTTTGTTTTGTTTTGTTTTTGTTTTGCTTTTTTACTTTATGCATGATTTAGTGTTTCTTATTATCCAAGCGAAGAGAGACCTTGGCTAAAGAGCTTTCCACAAGATTTTTAAAAATTCTTCTTAAAGAAATGTGATCATGAGATTAATTTTTTGACCCTTAGAATTTATTTTTTTTCACTGATGGTTAGTTAAATCACATGGAAAAGTTTTTACACACCGGTCACAAAATTCCTTCAAGAGCCATTTGAGAAATATGGCTTCTGTAATAATTTCATGCATTTTTCTACTTTACCCTCTTTTGATGTAGTCACTTTCAATCCAGAATAAGAGGGACCATGTGACACCTGAATAAATAGAAAGATCAGTAGATGTAAAATTTATAGCCAGATCTGATGGCACGGGACTTCTGGAATTCCAGTATTCTGGGAGGCTGAGGCAGATCGACTGCAAATTTGAGCTTCACCTGGATAACTTGGGACTTAGTGCGATCCTATCTCAAAAATCAAAATTAAAAAGTGAGCTGAGGGTACAGCACAATATGAAGATTCTGAGCTCAATTCCCAGTAACACAAAAAAGAATGTGTGGGGAGTCCATATTTTATAGGTAATTTTTCAGTATTATCTACCTAGCAGTGCTCCCATACGTACACTTTTCAGAAAGAAAATCAGAAAGCTATAAGCCCAAATGCATATTGTTCTCTTAATACTGCTGTGAAGATTTACAAGTCCTTGAAATAAATATTTTCCGATCTCTCTCATAAAGTTGGGGCTGACTTTATGCCCTCGTTCACGGGTCTTTAGTTTTCATTGCTCCTATAGGAAATAAACAATTCTACTGGACAAATTTTCTTCTTCCCTTCATATGTGACAATCATCAGTGTCAAAAGTTTTGACAACAGATGTTCACAAACAGGGATGCCACAAGCAAGAAGAAAAATTAAAAGATTAATTAAGAAAATGTTTCTGCTGTGAAGAAACATGAAACGTATTTTCTCCACTCTTCATGGAATTATTATAAAACTGAAAAAAAATCTGCAGATTGAAATTGGACTAGCTGTATCATTTCCAGCTCAGCCTCTTGTAGATCCTCACCCCTTCCCCATGTTCAAGAGCAACCGGAAATCGTTTTTGCCCTGTTGTGTAGAGCAACTTGCACATTCTTCTCATATTGTGCAGAGAATTTATAATGTTCTAAGAGGGGCATCCAGGGGCACCTACGTAGGGCACAGCCAAAAGAACTCCATGAGGAGTTCCCTCCTTTCTTTGGAGGCAGCAACAGTCATAAGACAGTGGAGCACGTGACCACTGGGAGAAATACCTAAACTGGCCTCTATACTGTCTCATCTTTGAATATGTATTAGAAACAGTGCTATAGAAAATGCAACAATTAAAAATATCAATCCTCTTTAATTATCTGTTTTTAGGGGAAAGACTCACAAAAAGTCTCAGCGGAAAAATAAATTAAAAACGACACATCCTCTAAGGGAAAGTTATTACGATCATATATTCACATATATCCTTAAGCTAAAAAATGCTTTTCAGAGAAATGAAAACAGAAAATTCTGAGTGAGTTCTAAGCTGAGAGAACTTGAAATTGAACAGTCTATAGCCATGTCAATGTTTCTTTAATATCCTACACTAAAGAAAGGAACTCTAGACCAATGCCCATAAAAAAACAAAAACAGCATCAATAGAAATATTTATCTGCAGTATTAGACCAAGATGTTGAAATTCTTGTAATAATACCAAAAGTTACTTACTAACGACATGTGTTTAGTTGTACCTTTGTCCTTTTTGACAAGGAAAACCTACTCAAAGTTAATTTTAAAGAAAATAACAAAGAAACAGTTTAAAACTATTTTTCAAATCAAGTTGGCCTGTCAATAACTATGCAAATATATGTGAACCTGTGCAATCATTCAATGTGTTTGGCCAGCATTAGTCTCAGCACCTGCTTCTCAATTTTAGTCTCCTTGTTTGTCACTGTTGATGTATTTAATACTTACTCGGATTTATCATCAGTTACTTGACAACACTTTTTTTTGACTTTCATTCATTAATTTTCCCATGATTATAGAAATAGATGAGTATCCACTACAAAATGAAACTATGACATTAATTTTTCTCTCTACATAAATGTAAAGCCTTTATTAGATGGCGTTTGCACGTCAGTAATTTTTACCTTGGTGAAAGAGTAGTTTTGAGCAATAACCATTACTGTCGTAATTATTAAAGGGACATTTGAGCAATGTCTGTGGTATTTCCAGCATTTAGAAAAATTACACGGTCACTGCGAGATCATAAATGATAGACAAAATTTGAGAGACTGCACATTGAGATCAGGCATTTAAAGAGCAGTCAAGTACTTCGGAAAATGTTAAACAACATGTTGGAAAATGCCTTGAAAAACTAATCAAAATAACAAAACTTTTTTAAGTAGTGTATGTGTTATTCCCAAAAAGTCACGAAGAATGGCTTAAGAAAAAGCATAATAATTTGGGTCTCTCCTAATCATTTATATGGAAACCAGGAAGAGGTAAATAGGTAGCAACTTTATACTTAGTGGTTTCTGTAAGTGTAACTAAAAGATATATTTTAAGCCAGCAAGTTTTATTTTTCCACTGTCTTCCAAATTCTCTCACTTGATTTTTGACTTTTAGAAAAATATTAACAGTATTGAAGAATCAACCTTTTTAAAAATTGAGCTTTAAAATGTCCCTTAGGTTTTGGTAGCATGACAGGTTTTTCGTTCAGCCCATAGGAAGGAGAGGGCTCTGCATGGAACATGACCAGCTGGGATATGTGGCTCTGTATAAGCAATGAGACGGGGAACCACACGCAGGATATGGAACAGAAAAGTAAAATTTCTTCCATCTTGCTTTCCAATTCTAATTGATTCATAAAGGCTGCCTGGAGAGCCCAGCACGTAGTAGAGGCTCAGTAAGAGTGTGATGATGAATTCTGAGAACAGCTCTTCACTTTATTAGCTACTATGTTGTCATTACTAGTGGCATTTGGTATGAGAACAGCAAAGGGAATTGGCTCTAAAGCTTTTTGATCCCCAACTCCTCGTTTTGACTCCCCAGTGGCCATAAGATCAGGGAAGTATCTGTGGGCCATACCATAAGGGTTATCAGGGAAGAGGTTTTATAAGGTGGGAATAATTCCAAATTAAGATTCTTGGCACAAAAACAGGTTAAGTGGAAAGTGGGATGGAAAAAAATATTGCAAATGATGAGCTACTGCTAGGCAAAATCCTTAAATGTTGTGTGTTTTGGTACCCAAGAGCTACCTCAAATTATTTCTTCTTTTTTTTTTGCAGGGGGGGTGGGGATTGAGACACATATTTAGTTGTACACAGGTGTCTCTTTCAGAGATGTCCTGAGCTTGAATTCTTTAGGCTGTCGGACAGCTGTCAGTCATATTCTTGAGTTAGAGCCAAATCTTTGAATCATTAATCCAGGTTTGTTATGGAGAAGTGAACTTTGGAATAAAGCCAACTCTTTCTTAAAATCCTGAAAGTGAGAGCTCCATTTCACACAACTTTTTATATATATAAAAAAAATTCTAAGATAAGAGCTCTCAAAGGGTATTTATTCTGGCATACTCTCAGACCCTCATACTCAGACAAATAAGTCAATGGTATGATGCTCACCAGGATGTAGTCCCTGAGATTTAAACCCCAGAGCTCTAGTTCCTGGGGCCATTACCCTATGGAATCCACTGCCTAGCTCACAGGGCCCACAGCTGACCATGACAGTCTGTTCCTCAGCAGTGTCCCCATCTCCCCACACTCTTCCTGCACTCTCTGATGCAACGATGTCTGGGATCTCCGCTCTTTGCTGATGTCACCTCTCCATCACCACTGTGTTCTCTGGGAAGTCACTGTTACCACTTGAGGCCACCTCTCTTGATAAGATCCTGCCTTGCCTCTGCTTCCATTATTTCTCTTGAATTGGAAGAATCACCTCCGAGAGTTTTGATAAATTACATTTGTGTGGCCAATAGCTGTAAGACAAAAGTAAAGTTATTCACACTGTCCTAGAGCTCTCTCATTTGACTCATTCTTTGAGATCATTACAGCTCCAACATATCCCCAGAAGGTTGACTTCTGCTGCCTCAGGGTCTTGTCTAGGCCTGAAGATAACTTGAATATTCCTAAGGAGAAAGAGAACCCTTAAATTACAATAAAGTTTTCAACATTACCATGACACCAACATGGCATCATTTTCTCAACTTAAGAAGGGTGAAAGTTCCTTCCATATCTAGCTTCATAACCTGATGCTGGGTGACCCTCCATCATATCTTTACTACCCTCTTTTTGAAAGTCTCAATCACTCAAGCCAGCCAAATGTTTTTATCTGACTCTGTGTGGCCAAAGGAAAATAAATGCTCCTCTTTACAAAGAAAACAATACTGACAGTCACAGATATAAATAAGTCATGCAAACAAAATTAGTTCCCATTAACCCACTTACTGTGCTGATCCGATGTGTACCTGAGGAGTTGCTGGTTTGCATTACAGCCAGCCCAAGGGTTTGGCAAAATTTCCTTCACAACTCATCCCTCTTTTCTTGCTTTATTTAGTCTTCCATGGCACATGTCAATTACCCAGTGATGAAGTCAAGGGGTTGACAAGAATCCGCTTCCTTGAAAGATATTGAATCAAGGGTTTGATTTTATCATGAATCTGTATGTAATTATCCAAGCGTGGTTCATAGAAACTAAGCTTTAGGAGTTCATATTACACTGATGTCCTAAACTGTTTCATTCTTCCAGTGGAAATTTATACTGTGAATCTCTATAAGAGGCTCCAAAGCTATGAGTTGGAGCCTGTTCTGAGATACAGAAATTGTGTAGGACCGTCCTGAAAAGGAAGGAGTTCAAAAAGCCTAAACAGCATTTGGAGCAAATATAACACAACAATTTAAAGGAAGCTGCAGGTCTATGGAAGGACATCTGGTCCTATGAGATCCACAGTTTTGTTCATGTTTCCTTGGAGAAAAAAAAAAATCAATGAAGAGGATGAACTGGTTTTATTCAACCAACATGCTTTATTCCTAAGATGTCATGTAACTAAATCAAGGAAGCCAACCTATCACGTGAGTGAACAAGGTATTGAGCTACATCTCTGGAGACTTAACTTCTACTGTGATTCTTACACTGATTTAGTGGGTTGCCCTGAATGAATTATTTTACCCTCTGTCACAGTTTGCTCATTGGTTTCAATAAAAGAGAGATACAGAGCAAGTGTGGCGTGTGTCATCAGATGTCCTTGAAGGTCCCTTTATGCTTCAAAGTCATTTGACTCACGCTCTTATAAACTTAAACCTGATGACTATATTTAGCAATCCCAATCTAAGAAATTATTTTTCAAAAGGTAAAAAGAAAGCAAATAAGTGCAGTTTTCAAGAGTTAATCAATATCCAACTTCAATAAATAATGAGTTATTTGTTCTGATTGAGGGAAGCTGCCTTAAGATGAAGAGATTGGGTGACTCGAAATCCCAGATGCTGGTTTCTGAGCTACTTTACCACTAAATGGCTGCACATCTATGGGTCATAGCAGCTGCCTGTGCCTTTTTGCAGTAGAATTGCTGTGAAAGAAAAAGAACTAGAGTGAGAAAAAGAAGGTAGAAGGATGTATGGGCAAGCCAGTCTGAGTACTCATAGATTTTAAATCCATCTGTGAAAGCCTGAATGTTTCACTAGTATAGGCATTCGGGTTCCCTAACTAAAGAATAGGGTGAGGATTAAAGCTATTTCACATGGCTTCTGGACAGAAAATGTAATAAATCAATTCACTCATTTATTGAATCAATATTTGCTTGGTGTCCTAGGCCCTGGAGAACTCAGCAGTGAAAAAAAAACCCTGGCTGAGAGCCCTACCTTCAAGACCTTCCATCTTAATAAGCTTGAAAGAGCCCAAAAGAGTTGTAAATGCATCGCTTAAAAGAGTTACTCAAAATGTTACGGTTTGTCTTTCTTTTTCTTTCTTTCCTTCTTTTTTGTGGCATGGGGACTAAACCAAAGATCTTTACACTGAGTTACATCCCAGCCCTTTGCTGGTTAGGCAGCTAAGCTGTCCAGGTAAGACTCAACCACAGGCTTCCAGAGTGCTACAGGGTGCTGGGATTTCTGGCAGATACCACCATCACTCAACTTCTTGTTATTTTTAAATGTAGAAAAAAAAATAGATGACATTTAAAAACATTCCCCAGAAACTTTATTGCATAGAATCCAATTTTTCAATATCAATAGGTCTTCAACATCCTCCTGTTCTTGTTGCTTTTTTGATTCTCTATGATTTGGCCTCATTGAATCTACGCAAGTGTTGAGTTGCCTGTCAACTTAAAGGATAATGTTAAACTCACCCAGTGATTGATAAAAAGTTAAATATTAAGAAAAAAGGCAAGTGAAAGTGGAGTTGAACAAAGTGCAGAGGTCTGACGGAGACAACGCATGAGCCTGAGCCTATCATCACCTTTTGGGTCTCCTGTGTGGCCTTCAAATACTGTGCCGAACTACCCTTCCTTTCTTGCTTCTCAAGAGTCCAACTAGAACGGCATTATAACTCCATTATAACCTTCCATTTGGAGTTGCTGCCATGGGGATCCTAACTTCTCTTCAGGCAACAGGGGTCCTGGGGTTGAGTAGGGCAAAAGAGAAAGGTAATAGAAAGTTGCAAACAAAAATTATTATGTTAAAATTAAACATTTAACATTTTTGCTAAATTTTAATTGTGGTTTTGTAATTTATTTAAAATTATCTAGTATGGGAGATATAGTATATAGTTTGTATATAAATCAAGTTTATGTCAGGTTATAGACATCAAATACTATTTTAAGTTCTTTACTCCATAACCCTACTCTAAAGATACTCAGTTGGCTTTGGGAAAAAATAAAAGTTAATCATGAGTCTACCCTCCAGAGTTGATTTTGACAAAGATTTGAATGCATTTTAAAAATGTGCTCCAGAAGGTCTGTCCATCTGCAAAATGGATAGAGACAGTTTTTTATTGGTGAAATAAGTAGAATTAAATATAGGTGATTGGCAAGAGGGAAAAAATAGTATGCAAGTTATTTTGCTCTTAAAGATCAAGGCAGGTCAACATCATAACAACTTTGAATTCACACGATGTCCTCTAACTCTCTGTAATAAAACACGCCAGAATATCCTTGTTATGAACTGAATGTTTGTGTTCTCTGATGAAGTCATGATGGTGCTGATCCTGATCCTACTGTCTGCAACAGTGCTTTTACAAAAAGAAATAAGTTTCCCTTCAACGGGGACGGCGCTCAATGATAAGATATTATTTCTGCGCCAGGAACTTGGCCCTCAACTTAAGCTATTCTTAAAAAACTTTTCAGAAAATGTTCAGTTTCTAGAACTGTGATATATTAATTGCTGCTATTATAAGCTACCCACTCTTGGCATTTTGTTATACTGATATGAACTAGAATATTGTCTGATTCAAATAGCCCATTAATTGACCTTGTCCTCTGAAGAAACCTGATTCTTTTATCTTGTCAGAGCACTTAAAAGGCCAGAGACCATGAATTCTCCTCCTTGACCACAAGGTGCATGAGTACATGAGTATACCTACTTGCTAATAAAGGCATATATACATATACACACATACGTGTGTGTGTGTGTGTGTGTGTGTGTGTGTGTGTGTGTGTGTGTGTGTGTGTCTGTTATGTTAATTACTTATTTGTTGCTATGGCACAATACCCAACATCCACAATTTAAAGGAGCAAAGACTTCCTTGGCTTTAGTTTCAGAAGGCTTCTCAAATATACAGTCCACTTGTGGGGCAGTCAGCAGTGCTGAGGGCACATGGCAGAGGCTGGAGAGCTGCTCATTGCATTGCAAACTGAAGCCAAGTGAAGTAGGAGCGAGCTGCTGAGCTTTCCCAGGAAGAGGCTGAAACAACATTTTTTTCTTCCACCCTTTAAGTCTCTTATGCTGGCAGTTGCTCCTCCGTCACTTCCTGGCCTGCAAGTCAATATCAATACATGAAATCTCTGGCCTAGGCACGTCCCAATCTCAACAAATTCTCCAATCTTTCCAAGTCAATCCTTAAACACCTGCCCCTTCCAACCAGGTCCTAACGCCCAGTAACACACACTTTCAAATCCAGAAGAGCTCTGGGGAACAATCAAGATCCAAACCATAACATGTACCATGTGGCGGAAGTAGCTGGAGAGGGGAAGAACCAGTCCAGCAAGGCAGCCAGAAAGCTGACCGAGAAGAAAACAACCAGGGAGGACAATATACCGTCCCATGTCATGCCCCCAAGGACGCATCTGTCAACCCACCCCCACCTCCTGACAACACACGAACTCATCAGTGGACTGATTTTCGAATGGCAATAGCCCCTCCATTCAATTACTTCACAATATGCCAGACTTTGAGGGAATATCTTAGATTTAAGCCATAATAATCTCTCTTAATTATTTTCCTACCACTGGAAAACCATATTCAACACCTGCAACTTTCAAAGAGGTTTATTATAGCGTACAGCTTAAGAGATCTCAGTGCCTGGTAATCTCTCAGGCTAAGACAAAAGTGGCAACAGCAGAGGCATGCTTGAAGAAGTTGCTCATCCCAGGGCAGCCAGGCAGTAGAGAAAAAGGGAGAAGCTAACGACAAAAATGAGCCCTTCTGGGTCATTCCCCATCCCTCCAAATAGCCCCCACCTCCTAATAGCCCATGTAGGGGCCATGAGTTATCTTAGACACTTTTATTATTGCTGGGACAGAATGCCTGGACATACACAACTTAAGAGAGAAACGGTTTATTTTATTTAGTGCACAGTTTCAGATAGCGGCAGCTCGTTCGTGTGCAGCCAGCAATGGTAAGAGCACGTGGTATAGGCTTAGCTGGAGGAAAAGTGGTCACAGCATGGCAGACAAGAAGCCCGGGACGTCCAAGCCAGTAAATATCCTTTCATGTTCTGTCCCAGAGTACCCACTTCCCAGATCAAATCCCATCGCAACCAGGTTTAGCTCCAGTGTTCCACCCCTCTGGCTGAGCACCAACTCTAAAAACACACGGCTCCCTAGGTATGCCACAACATCGACATCCAAATACATAAGGCTTTGGGCGGATATTCCAGTTCCAAACCGTAACATGGATTCATCCGCTATTATGCCCCAGAATCCAATCACCTTGCATAAACACGAGACTTTGGGGATACATCTCGAATCTAAACCATAGAAAATATATATCAGGCGTTATTCCAAATGTATTTAATAGGAGCATAGGCTGAGAGCAGAGGCTTGATATAATTAAGAGATCTTAGACTAATTTACTGTGCTTGATGTGGTCCTCAACTTAAACAGAAGAAGAGAAAATGGGTTTCCACACATTTTGTGAGTAATATCTATAGATTCTCATGGCAAAGTCAGTACAGATGATAAGAAACTAAAGGCAGAGTAGGATAATATCAGGCTTCTAACTTACGTGTTTGTGAGATGTAAGTTGAGCAATGACAACCCAAAGAATATATGCAAAAGAAAATTCATTTTCATCTCTTACTGTTTTCTATGCTTTATTTAGAAGAATACGTATCTGCTTCAGAATTTAGACAAATCTCATAGTTTGGTTTCCCACGCGCGCGCGTGTGTGTCGGTGTGTGGGTGTGTGTGTGTGTGTGTGTGTGCGCGCGCGTGCGTGTGTGTGTGTGTTTGAAAATAAACATCCTTATAGTTACTTTAGGTAATGAAATATCTTCGCAAAACACTTAGAACACTGTCCCACGGTTTAGTCCAAACTCTGACCTTGACATTGTGTGATGAACTCTGCAGTCCTCTTTTTTTCATCCTAGTTTGGCTAGGACTGTGCCCTGAGGTGGTAACTGAGGTCATCCTCTCCTTGGTCTCACTGGTTGCATCCACCTCACAGCTGCATTTGTTGGTCAATAAGAGAAAAGGCAGGCAACAGATCTGGTAGCAAGGAGTAGAGAAAAGCAGGAAGTCCATCTTCTTTTCACTTGTGGACTTCATCCGGGGCTGGCTGAGGTTATCATTGACTTTTGCTCTTGGGAGACCTGTCTTAGACACTTGAGCTTCCATAACAAACATACATAGACTGGGGGCATTGTTAATAACATTAAGTTATTTCTCAGAGTTCTAGCATCAGGAAAGCCTCGGATCTCGGCACTGGCTGATCCACTGTCTATACAGGACCGGCTTCAGAACCATAGATAGCTACTTTTTTCACTGTCTTTAAGTAACAGAAGGGAAGTCTCTGGGGCTTCTTTTATAAGAACACTAATCATCTTCATCACTAGTCAAATATCCCACTTCCTGAAAACATATTTAGTGTTATGATTTCGGCATATGGATTTAGAGCAAATGCAAACAGTCTACAGCACAGCTCTTTAAGCTTTTCTTCTGCAGTTCCTAATAAATAAATTCTTCTCTGTGGAAAGTGGCTGCTTACTGCTCCTTGTACTGAGCTGGGGATCCTGTTTTTTGTTTGTTTGTTTGTTTTGTTTCTTTTTTCTATGCTTGTTTCCAGGTTCGTGCTGTTCATCTCTATCAGAGATGATACCAAAAGCGTTTAAATGTGTTATCTCAAGTTGGAAGATCTTAAATTCTGACTAAAACATGGAACAGTCAAGATACTCAAAGTTCCACTTTGGTCCTCTGGCAGAGCCCAAATTTTTCTTTGGAAATTGTCACTGTATCCATTTCCTTAAGAGACACTGATTGGTTGGCTATCCCTCTACACCATTGCACTTGTTCACAGTTACATAGATTGAACCTAGGACCCTGGGTAAGTTATGTGAGCACTCAACCACTGAGCTGCATCCCACAGCCCAACATACCCTAAGCTGTCAGCTAAGAAATGAGCTTCCTCTTTTTCTCCAGTTCTCACACCTGGGAGTTTTTGCAAGTGCGAGTTAAGCATCAGAATTTAAGATCTCCCAACTTCATATAACACATTTAAAAGTTTTTGGTATCATTTCTGAAAGCCTTCTTCATAGATACCAGAGTGCATATAGCTACCAGTTCATCTCTCTTTGTTTTCCCCTAGTTCTCTTGACTAGTCTCGTGAAAAAAAAAGAATGCCCACTTGAAGATTCTATTGAAGAATATTGGAAATGTTAATTAAAAGAGAGATTTCTAGCAGAAGAACCAGTTGTGGCAAGAAATAAAAGAGTCTTTCAGAATGTTCAGAGAAATCAGTGGTTAACTCTTTTTCATGGACTCCAGAATGCTTCATCATAGAGCACAACCGGTTTCCTGTTTTATTGTGGTACGTCACCAGATCTCTTACCCTCACAGATACAAACAGCCTGATTTAGGAGAAATATAAGAAAAACAACTGCCAAACATGTCAACTTTCCTAAAGAATCTGATGCCCTCCCTCCTTCTCTGTCTCTCTCTCTCTCTCTCTCTCTCTCTCTCTCTCTCTCTCTCTCTCTCTCTTGGCTCTATCTGGCTCCATCCAGTCTTCTCGCCTCTCTTTTGGCACTGAAGAATCAACCCCAGATCCTTCACACTCTGCTCTATCCCCAGTCCATTTTTTAAAAAATTTTTAAATTTTGACAGATATTTAAAAGTCACTAAGTTGCCTAGACTGAACCAAACCTGCAATCCTCCTCTCTCAGCCTCCCAGAGTGTTAGGACTATAGGCTAGTGCCACCAGGCCCAGCTAGGATTTAAATCTCATCACGAGGCCTGCTTCTTTCAGAGGTTGAGTGTACCTGGGGCTGATGGTCCCTGAGTTTATCCCAGTCTGGTTCCCCTGACATCTGCAATAACTTCACTTGAGAGCCTTTAGGGTTATTTTTTTTTTTTTTGTAGCTTTTTTTTTTTTGCCTTTCCCTCCCATCCTTCCTCAGCTTGTGAGGATGAGATCCTGCCCTTGTCTTCTGTAAGAATGACTTCTCAGTCAGAAGATTGAATTTTGGACTCATATTCTGTGTCTCCATTTATATTAGCAGTCAGTAGCAGGTCACCCATCCCCCACTGCTCCCATGTATCTTGTTTTCAGCCTAGTGTGTCCCCCATAAAATTCCCAATGCTATGCCCAAACCCCACTTATCCACACCGTTGCCTTTGCTCAAAAGGGAGAAACAGTGAAGTGATAAGGCCAACCCAGACAGCTGGCCACAGTGCCCTGCCACAGCGATGCCTGCACAGCACTTGCTCTTCTGATATCTATGCTTCAGAGCTTATGGGTGACTTCAAGCAACATTAAGATCCTGTTTCTTTTCATAACCTATAATTGATAATCTTGAGAAGAATTCAGAAAAAAAGAGAAAAACCAAACTCATTGAGTACGTTTATTTGCAAAATGCAACCATGCATATTAACGATTACTATTTTCTCAGCTACCTCCAAATGTCAAAGTCATGCTTGAATAGAAAGTGCCAGAATGGTCACAAGGCCATTCCAAGGTGACATCTTCTTAGATGTCAGCAAGACAAACTCTACACTTACTTAAGACAAATCCTTCTCTGGGAAGAAAAAAATACAACTACATTCAATATCAAGTCACCTTGTAATGCAAGATCATCGACCATTTCCTGGAGTTTACAAATACATTTTGAATATTCTGTTTTCAGTACTTATCTCAACTTTTTTAGTCCCATGAGATTCCTTTTATGTTGAGACACTGTATCTTCCAAGTTCCCATGCAATTTTGTTTGATATGTGTAACAATTTTGCGCTATGAAAAATCTCTTTTATCAGATTAAAAATGTAGTTGAAAAGGACCACAGTGACATCACTAATTTCATAAAAATTATTGAACAAAGGAGTTAGACATTGACACGTAGGTCTTAGTTGCTTGCATATGAAATAACAGTTTTGTTTTGCATATGGAGACATTTTAGTGAAGAAATACTAATTTGCATTTAAAGTTTAAACTCTGAAACATAAAAGTTACCAGGATTATAGAAACAAGATGACCAGGATCTTCAGAAAGTAATTTTAAGAACATCCATTTTTAAATACTTCAAATGTCACCTTTTGATGACAAGCATGAGTATTTATGAATTGACTTATTTATACTCTCTTTAATTTCCCAGATGACTTCAATAACAGTATGAATACCACTTGGCCTCCATGAATGCAGGTTTTTAAATTTAATTAGAAACCTAATGTGTTAGATGGGCTACGAAAACCTGAGGCTGGGATAGGACTGGTTATTGGAAAGCAAAATATTTAGATCCTGTGGTTCTGTGGGAGGTGAACAGTTCCATCTTACAACATATTAGGTGACCCTCTGAAGTTAAGCCAGTATCTGCCAAAAGCCTTCTTGAAAAGATATTTTCTAAAGTGACCACATGTCTTTGCCATCCTCAGTAAGCAAGACCAACACAGCACCCAGTACAAAAGGTGCTCAGTAACATTATTCTCAGTAAATAATGAAGTTTAATGCAAACATGTAGGCTTTTCCATTAAGATTCTATCTCTGCTACTATTACCAAATAATAATGATAATAATAAAACTATGACCTCTACATTTCTTTCTCTATTATCTACTTGATGTGCTGTTTACAGGTACCATAAACTTTGGATCACTTGCCTGGCTTAATTGAAAAATGCTGTGAAAAGAAGTTAAAAAACAAACATATTGAAAACCATTTCTCTAATAATTTCTTACTTCTGCTAGTTCAGATGTAAGAAATAAAGAGCAAAGGCACTACCAACCGAGGCTTTTAGCAGAAACATAATTGCCTGCACATCCAAATACATCACCCAAGTTTGCAACATGTGATTAGGCAGCCAATTGTGTTGAAAATGCGCTTGCTCATTCAGAGAGGACCGCGCCCCAGGCTCACCCACGTGCTCCTCGCCGGTCTTAAAGTTGCGTGAACACCATTGCATACCAGTTCATTCCCGTTAGCCACTTGTTGAAAATATAATGAGGCCTTTGGGTAGTAAGAATTGTTTGGGTACAAAAGAAAGAGCTAATGTTTTCAACAATTCCGACCTCAGGCCAAGAATGACTGTCTCTCTAGGCTATTCTAACGGCTCTAATTATTTTTTTTTTCTATCAAGTGGTATGGATAATAAATGCTTATGTGCCAGGAACAGTACTCGGTATATCATTTGAAAACAGATTACATCACAGTGATACATAAAAGCTTTTTTCTTTAGTATACATGTTTCTGAACACTGAATTAAAAAGCGTTCTTTTACCTATTTGTTCTAAGGTTTATATCTCCGTTTTTGCAGCATTGCCCCAAGTTCATTTTGTGCTAATTTTGAAAACTCTCTTTCTTTGTCTAAACCTAACTCTGTATTGGTTGTTGTTTATTCATTCTTTGACGCAGAGCCTCATTTTGGAGCCAGCCCAGCTTCGAACTGACTATCCCCAGGTTCAACTACCCAGTGGCTGAGATTACAGAACTAGACCCGTTGCCCAGCTCTAGTACCGACTGCTGAGTCACCTTGAATATGGCACAACCTATGAAAGTGAGGAGGATCATGTTCTGGTCCTGGTTTTGTCTTCTGGTTTGTGGAGAGAAATATCACTCCTTTAGATATTTAGAAAGTAAGTGGCAGGAGAATGCTTCATCCCTTTTCCTGGCTTGCTTAATTACCTTTAGCTACTTGGCTGATTGTTTAACAGGTCACTTTTTAAGACTCAGGCCTGTGTTGCTGGGATTGCCTTTATGCTGAATACCAGTTCGAACAGAGTGCTAAATGTTGTTCCCATTCCCAACAGGCTACCACACAAAGTGCAGTATGTGAGACTTGAAAGGTAGCTGGCTGACCAAGCAGAAAGAGTAACATGACTTCTATTTAGGCAATAACTTCCATTTTCTTTTCCCCAAGAGTATGTTGATTTCCTGTCAATCATTACTCAAGGCAAAGCCTAATGTAAAAGCTACACGTTTACACATCAAACTGACCATCGGGTTCTATGTTAGTTTCCTGTTGCTGTTAAAACATATTAACAACCAACTCAGTGACTTAAAACAACACAAATCTATCATCCCCTATTTGTACACGTCTCTGTGGAGCAAAATGAAGGTGTTGGTAGGGCACCTTCTTCTTTCCTGGACCATCAGGGCAGAACCTGTTTTCTTGCCTTTTGGGCTTTGGTCCATGGGTGGAACCTTTTACCCTCTATCTTGAAGACCATGGGTCGCGTCCTCACAGGATGGCTCTGAGCTCTTCCGCTTCCTTCTGTTTTTCAGGATCCTTGTGATTATGCTGGGCCCACTAGGGTGATCCAGAATCATCTCCTTGTTTTAAGCTAGGCTGATCAGCAAACTCAACTCCTTGTAGACTCTTAACTCTCTTTTGCCCTGTGACAGGGTATTCACAGGTTTCTGAGATTAGGCTGCAGCCATCTTTGATGAGAGGAATTATTTGCCCACTACAGATTCATCTTTATTTTGACAGATATAAAATTAACATTTTCCAAAGCCAATATAAAAGTGACCTAGAGGCAGAACAAAGGGAAATGTATCTTCTAGCTAAGTTCTGTTCGTTGCTCTTTGCTCCGAGCAATAGCTTTAAATGGCTTTGCCTGTAACCAGCAGAATTTAAGATTCAACGATCTTTGGTTCCGTATTGTCTGTATTCTAACTTCAGTGAGCCCCTTCCCGCCCCGCCTGCCTTTGTGTGGGCAGTGCGGCTCTGCTGTCAGTAACGAGCCCCTCTGCCACAGAGCAGACCTTTTGAAGAGTACCTACTTTTCATCATACCAAAGTATGAGCTCACACACGTCCGCAATTGCCTTTGTTCCCTCCAGGCTCCCGTACCTCATGAGTTGGCTCTTTGCTTTCAGGGGGAATCAAGGTAGCGGACCTCAACAGCATTCTGTTTCAGGGTTGAGGGAGAGGCAGCGGAGAGGGGATTCAGGTTACATCCAGTGACCACCTCTGTCCTGGGTTTGCCCTCACAGCAGCTGGAGGGCTTGCAGGAGCTAAGCCCTCTGATTTAGAACTACACAGGTCTGAAGGCTGAGTATTTTCTATGAAGGGCCTTCATCTTTGGAATTCCCTCTCCAAGCTTATTGACCTAGATGGCCCGAAGTAAATTCTATCTCACTAGTAAAGTGGATTTCAGAGTTAATATGGCCAAGCTGATTTGGATTATTTATTTTCAGTGTTAGCCAGTTCTGGAACTCTCAGATGTGTGTAGGAAATGACCACATCTTCAGAAATTTTAGGAACAAATAGCCCTGCCTTAGAGAGGAGAGTGCTCAGCTATAATCCCCTTTATGTATTTCCTGTGCCTTGCTCTAATACAACACTTAGCCCACACTCCACGCTTCTGCCTTCTATGTTATTTTTGTGTCATACCTGTCCCTGTGCCTTGTTACCAAGGATGTGTCTCTCTCTTGAGAGCAAAAGACTAATGAAAATGAGTGTAAATAAAGTGCACAACACATGTGGATATCAAGTCAGCTACACTAGTCTGTGTGGGGGGACTGGAGTAAAGGTGAAAGAGAAGGAAGTTATTAGCTTTCCAGCAGGGGCGAAGAGAAAAGCCAGTTCTGTCAAAAGTGAATGTTGAAACAAAAGAAAATAACCCTGTCCCAAATGCTCTGGGCTGAATCAGCCTTCCTGGGGTCTTACTCTGGTTCAGAGATAGCGCTGTCCTTGAAGTACTCTCTGTTGAGTGCCACTAGTCCATGGTATCAAGTAGTGCTTAAAATACCTAGATTAAAAGCTGTCTGCATTTAAAGTCTCAGCTCCAACAGGTATATAAACCAAAATGAACTTGCAAATTTCATTGAAGCTTTATCCTCTAGCCAGGCTAGTCCCTAATGTCACAATTTCCCCGTTCCTGACAAAGAATCTTTTACTCTAACCAAGTTCCCATTCACAGTTGGCAGCTGGCCCATCCAGCGGGGGAAGGTGACTTTAGTGGTGTCCTCACTCTTACAGAGGTGCAGGTTAACATCTTCCTTGGGCAATGAGGGGACTAATATTCTGTCTTTGTTCAAAGCTCTCGAGGATCAATGTATGAGATGTGGTACTCGAATCGCTGCTGTTCCCATCACATATGCAGGCTCCCTTTCCAGTAGAAGAGGTGAGATAGGAAATGGTGGGCTCAGGGCTGCTCGACTCAATACTTTCTATCAAATTTCAGCCTGTAATGCATTGATGTTTCAATTAAAATGAACAGATAGTACAGGGTTTTTTAGAGATTCATGCCAATTCAAAATGAACCATGGATTTCAAATACATTCATACCAATTTGGGCAGCTGTTTTTTTATGAATATAATGATTTTTGACTAAATGTAGCCAGTGGGTTTCTATGTATGGTTGCTTCCTCACAGGAAGGTCACTCTTGATCACGTGGCTCTTAGAAATGTCGCCACGGATGCCCTATCTCTGATATAATTTCCACACTTAGAGTATAACATATTTATAGACCTCATATTCCTGGGCTTATAGAGTTATATTGACAAAATTTCCCCCATAGATTTTTGACACTGGATGTATAGTTTGAATAGATCACTACATCCCCTCCCTTGAAACTCTCCAGTAGAAAAAGAAGGGATAAGGAGCACAGCATCAGGTAAAGGGTCAGGGATAGTGGAAAACAAAAGTGGGTTCAAGATGGACATGTCAAATTGGCTCAATAGACTCAAGGTCCAGTTGTGAGGAGGAAGTTCTCTTTTCAGTGACTGATTCTGTTTTGCAATACAGAAAAAAAAAGGTCACTAAGAGAATATTCTTAAAACTAACTGTTTGTCATCACTGGGTCACACAGGCAGGAAGTAGGCAGGTTGCTACACCCATAGAAAATGTTTCAGAATAATTTAGGTCCCAACAGACTAAGAAGTTGACAGCTGTTGTGTTCTACAGAACAACCAGGCTGTCCAGCCCTGACCCCCTGACCCTTTCTCGTTAATCTGTGTTCATTCTGGCCTCTCCACATGCTTTCCCGGTTCACATAGCCCATGGCAACTGTAGCTCATGAGGTCTCACAGGGATGAAGTGGCATTCTACAGAACAGATGCCACACATTTCTGCGTTGCCCTTTGGGATTCTTTCTTTCTTTTCTGTTCATTAGTAAATATGGCTCTCTAATTATGACCACATTCTTTTCTTCAGGGCATTAGGAACTTATATAATAAAGACTTAATAATATAGCTTGATACAACTGTTGACTTTGTCATTTCAGCTAAAATCATTCTCCAGCATTTATTGAAGAATCTTGATTTAACTTTTATCATTTTCTTTTAATCCATGTAATCATTGCATTGTATATGAGAAAACATAATTCTGTGTCCAGGTGATGTCATAAGCCTACGATGAATCCGGAACCTTTTCGCAGGCATGGTTTGTTAACCATAGAGTCTGTGTATCTTTTACTCTTCCTTCACGTGGTACTTTTTGTTCAAAAAATTATTGTCTTAAACCTTTTATGTACACCTAGATCCTTTTATTGGGATCATTTAATGTGATTCAAAATTTTTCTGTCGAGTTTCTTTTGCTACCTTTGCTTTCGCTGAGTCCTAATAACTAGGTGGTATTTCTGCTTCAGTATTATTAGTTTCTGGCTGAGATGTGAAGTGATTTTCTCTGCTTTTTTTATTCTTTATTTGGATTTTTTCATTCTGGAATATTTTATTGCCTCCTCTTATTGTAATTAGACTCTGGGCTAAAGGTTAGACAATTTTTCTTCGTAAGTTTTGGAGCCTTGCTGCTTCATCAAATTATCATTGAGAATTCCATCAGCGGAAGAGAAGAGTTTTGTTCTTAGCTTCTCCACCTCGAGGGTCCATTTATGAGTCACTTGTCTCTCCATGCAGTTCTGCTGACCAAGCCATACTTGATTGAATTGCTTATTTTATGTTGAAATTCGCTGCAACTCCTCTCCATTCTCCACCCACCTTTCAACCCCTCAATGCTCTGTTCCTGTTGTACAATTACACAATTGCTCAAATGAAATGAATCGGAAATGAACCAGGTCATGTAGGTTGTGTCTACACGAATAAACATTGGGGTGGGGGATTAAAACAATGAAGCTGATTTTGAGCCACAGATTTTAATTTGAAAGTAGGTACCATCTCTTTTCTTAGGATTTCTTACACATGAGGCAAATAGTGTATGATTTCTGATTGGTTTCCAGAGCGTTAAATTTAGACCTGACAGTTTCTTTTGGCATATATGATATTTTCAATTATTTCTTGTGGTCACTTTCTAAGTAGAAGGGTAGAATCTTCAGACTGAAGAATACTCCTAAATTTACAATATTTAGAACCCAGCTACAGCTCATTCCTATCATCACAAATACACCGCTTTCAGCAGTTGATTTCCTTTATAAACCTTTCTTCTTGGATAAGATGCAATTACTGTATAATCTATATAATTACTCTCAGAGTACAAATCTTGACTCAACTAAAGGAAATTTTGGCTAACATACCTCTGATATTAATAGTGTTTTCAAATTAGGAAGGGACTTCCATGGGGAGGAGTCTAGTTGGCTTTTAATTATGTCTCCTCTTGGTATGCTAAACCAAGGTCTCTGTTGCAGGGTTTGTTATTTCCATTGTTCTTGAAGTCCAGGGACCTGATTTATGGAAGGAATCAAGCCACAAGCTCAACTCTCTCCTACACTTTGCATTGTTGGAATCACACTGGAGTTTAGAGAATAATCAATTCATAAACACACAGGAACGTTGGGCTGAGATGGGGGTGTAAAATGGAGACAGCAGATGACCAAAAATCCAATTTTAGTCAGTTTTCTGTTACTGTAACAGATATTCAAGACAATTGGCTTATAAAAAGAAATAAGTTATTTTAGATCACAGTTCCAGGTATTCTAATCAATACCTGGAATAGACCCTCGAGGTGGAGAAGCTAAGAACGAAACTCTTCCTCTGATGGAATTCTCAATGATAACTTGACAAAGCAGCAAGGGTCCAAAACTTATGAAGAAAAAATTGCTTTTGAACTTATAACAAAAGAGTACATAGTGGTGGGCATGGATGGTGGGTGAAAACCACTTGCTTCACAGACACGAAGAGAAAAAGAGAAAACGGAAGGAAATGAAACCCTAAAGACCTTTGACTAGTCCTTACTTCCCAAGATTACTATAGGCGAGGGACCAAGTTGTTACTGAATAAATTTTTGAGAGATACTTATCCAAGCCATAACACAGTCTGCCTAAAAACACTTTTCTCAGCCTCGCTGCCAGATATGTCTTGATTTTTCTGAATTACCTCTTTAATATGCTGTATATTATCTACACTATAAAATATAAAACAGAAATTCTAAAAAAGGATGAGAAAATTTCTAAATAATCTAATACAAGCCTCTTTCAATTAACATTTTAATCCATTCTTGAAAAACTGAATGTTTCATTGTGAAAATACTAATCACAAGTATATTCTCCCTAATTAACTGAAAACAATTATAATGTATCAACTTAAAACTTGCAAGTATAACTAAGACATAGTAAACCAACTATGCATTAATAAACTCTTATGTTAAAGTATCAAACGCTGAAACTATCACTCTTAGTCTCTGAAAAACTTAGTCCCTCAAGTGTAGTCGCTTTGAGAATAGCAATCTGTACTCTCAGCCCTAACAACACAGCAGATACAGATAGGCAGCAGCTTTATTGAAGATTTAAAGTGTTTTATAAGGTTTCCCATTTGTGTTTGATTGTACCTCAAGACTTTTCTGCTATTTGGTTTAGATTGTTACTGTGTTTAGAACATGAAATACTTTTTTCAATAAAATATAGGCCCATACAAATTATATTGAGATATGTAAATATTAGAAATGAAGAAGCCTCCTACTCAAAAATGTTAATCAGAGATTTTCTGTGGGGTTATGCCTATATTTTCTTCTGTTGCCCCACTTGATCAACTTTCCTACTCTAAGTTGAAAGCTACTGCTATTTAAAGACATTAGACTGTTGACTAGGCAGGCGGGATTAGGGTTGCCACCTTATATCAGAGACTTTATACTACAGTAGTGGGAGGTCCAGGGAGGCCAACTGTGCACTCCAGGCCAAAGCATGTGGGACTTCCCACCCACATCGGCATTCGATTCTTTCCTTCAGGGAGAGCATGAGGCAGGGGCAGAATCCCTGAGGTATATACCTACACTGGTCAACTACACACAGGAAGGCAAAACTGTGCATTGGCCATCACTTGAGGACAAACATCATCATAGAGAAGAGAGACAATTATGCGGAAAATGGAGAGAATAGAAAATAAAAAATTCAGGGAAACGTACTGTTACTTTTTTTGAAAACTAATTACTATCTCAGAGGTTGAAAATATAGCAACAGCATGGTGCTATGACGAAGGTTCAGTCACAGAGTCAGAATGAGTTCATGAACATTTAAAACACAACTGCAAAAAAAAAAAAAAGTTCAGCAAAATGGTGAAAAGTAAATGTTGAGCAGATCACAGAGAACAGGACCAGGGAAGAGACTGAGAAAAATGTAAAACACTTATAACTTCAAGTGCATCAAAGTCAGTCTGAGAAATATGACATAAAATATTGTACAATTATATATTATTAATTTATACTAAAATAATAAAACAAAGCATTCAATAGGACTAGTGATGTAGCTTTTCTTTTCTTTTTCAGTTTCCTTTTGATGCTGACATTTGTGCTTACTAAGTATGTGCACTACCACTAAGCTATTTTCTCAGCTCAAATTTTCTGCTGTTTTTTGTTTGTTTTTAATTTTTTTTTTTTTTGAGACAGGGTCTCGCTCTGTGGTCCAGGCTGGTCCTGAATTCACTTCAGAGCCCAGGCTGGCCTTGGACTCATGGCGATCCTCCTGTCTCAGCCTCCCAAGTGCTGGGATTACAGGCGTGCGCCACCATGCCCAGTTTATGTGGTGCTGGGGAATCGAACTCGGGTACTTAGTTCTTGGCTTAGCGCTTGCTCAAGCGCTTCAACCGCTGAGCCATTCCTCCAGCCCTGTTTGTTTGTTTTTAGATGGCAATACAGTGAGATTTAACTTCGATTTGAGTTGTAAATTTGGAAAAAAAGCCTATGTATCTCTATGAGTCATGATAAAATATTAAGGGAGAAATTGACAAAGAAAATAAATTTTTACTTTTTCTATTCATTTTGTGTCTGCTCCGAATCCTAGAGTTTGTAAGAACTATTCTGACTATTTCCTAGGAAAGTCACCCCCGTGTGAGAGGAGGACAAATCAGCGCTACTGAGGACAAACCCAGCAACCTGTGCAGAAATTCCATCTGCTGTTAAAAAATAAGGATTTATCGGCACAGGTCAAAGTCTGAGGCATTTCATGGTAGATATATTTAATCAGAAATGTTCTCACTAATGGTCCAGCTACCCATTAAACTCTATGCATGACCACCTTACCATCACAGGCTCAAACTACTATTATCCAGGAAAGATGATTTAGGTGTCTGTATGAAAAAATAAAAAAAAAAATTCACAGGGTCTGAAGGGAATGGTCTGCAAAATATCATGGGTCGTGGAGTTAACAGATCGAGGAATGTCAAGCTGAGGAATCTGGAGTGGCCTGTTCTGTCAGTGTTGTTCCAGGCAGACAATAATAGTTCCAGGTCTCGTGCAGAAAAGTCAACTGTCCAGCACTAGGGAGGCTAAGTTAGAGATTTCCATGAGTCTGAGGCCAGCCCGGGCTACATAGTGAGTTCAGGATTACATTCAACTGTAGGAGACCCTGTCTCAAAAACAAAATAAAACAAAACAGGTGTTATGAAGTGTCATCTCAGAGATCAGATCAACTCTGGGAGGGACTGAAAAGCTGAGTCAGTCTGAGACATTCCTGAGTTGTTTTGGGGCATTGTAAATCATGGCAAGCTATGATTTAACTCGAGCTTGAGGCTTTCTCTCTCATTCTTACAGGGGCAGAATTGATTATTAGGGCACTACAAAAAAAAAGAAGAAAGAAAGAAAGAAAGAAAGAAAGAAAGAAAGAAAGAAAGAAAGAAAGAAGGGATGTTCAGCTCTGGTTAAATGTCATGATAGTGGTTAATTATTGAATATCATAGGCCATGTCCCCGAGATCCTTAGCTCTCACAATCCCCCAAGAGGCAGAATGGTGAGTGTGCAAAGAGATTCTTCCTCCACGTTCATCTTTTGATAGCCTTTGATACTGTTTAGATGTGGAATTTGGAAAGTGATGAGATCAAGTGTATGCATTATTCATCGATGGGCTAATCTATTACTGATTTCATGTGCCACTGGGAGAGACACCCTGGTTGGAGGAACTGGCCACAGCAGGCGTGGCATGGAAAGGTGCATTTTTGTAGCCCATCTCCTCCCTTTTCTTTCTGCTCCTTGACCATGCTGAGATGGGCAGCTGTCCTTGGGTGGGCTGTGCCTCCATTCCCTTTATGCCTTAGATTCAAGAAACTAGGCATGGACTGAGACTTCCGAAACTCTGAGCTGAAATAAATCTTCCCTCCCCAAGTTGTGGGTGTTGAGTATTACGTCCCAGGGATGAAGAAATTGCTAAGACCCTTAGAATAAACGATGGTTAAGAAAATATCTAAATATCTGTGGTTTCATTTTTTAATTTTTGTTTTGGTATTTTGCTGTTGAGTGTATAAATATAAATTTTTCATTAAATTAATAAGTTCTACCATTTTCTTTAAATAGACTATGTCTTAAATTATATCACCTTGGTTTTCCAGCACTTTGTGCTTCTTTTTTCTTATACTGGGCTTGAAGCCCAGGGCTTCTGCACTGAGTTACCTCCCCTGTTGTTCATTTGTTTGTTTGTCAAGATAGGGACTTGCTAAACTTCTAGGTTGCCCAGGCTGGGCTCAAACTTGAGATCCTCCTGAGTCAGCACCCCAGAGAGATGGAATTATAGGCGTGCATCAATAAGGCCAGCTGTATTAGCTATCATTCTCTAGAGGAATAAGATTCATGAAAATATTAAATGCATACACATGAAGTATGTGAAGGGTTTCATTAGGAGGCTTACAGGATAAGAGGGTGCAGTAACTGCTCAGTGCAAGAAGCCAGAAGCCGCAGAACAAGAGAGATGAAGGATGTAGCATCAACCTGAGATCAACGACCGGGATGCTCCATTGACTCTCTCATGAGTCTGCACCAGAACATGGAAGCAAGTAGAGTCAATGCACACAGGCACTAGCAGGCATCAGCAGCAGAACACTCCGCTGCTCCAGCCCAGCAGTTCTCCTAAAATCCTCACCAACTTCCTCCTTCTTTCATGTCGACTCCACCCAGGCTGCAGGCCTACTGGATTGCACTACGCATAATTGGAGTGCATCTCAAGCAATCTCTGAAAACATGTACAGAGACACGCCAAAATTCATGCTTTACAAATTGGCTAGACATTTCTTAATTCTAGCAATTAATGATCACATTTTTAGTGATGAGTTTCTAACATGTTAAACATATTTCACTAGATATTACAATAAAAATGTTCCACATTTTAAATGAACTATGTCACATGTGGAAATAGCTTTTGGTTTTAAACCAAGTTTGACTAAAATGTTATTCTAACTCTACAATCCAACGGTTTTATAATCAATAAACATATGCTACAGGTTATTGGAATAATTATTGTTAAAATGAAAAACATGCACAAATGGCATGAGATTTAATTGAGAAAAGTTTTCATTCTAAACACTGTCTAATTAAAGAAATTTATAGAAGATTAGCTTTGCCATGGTTTATACAGTTTTTAAAAACACAAAAAAACTACATTATTGTTTGGTGGCTTATATCATTTTATCTACTTATGTATTAATTCATTAATTATACCTTACATAAATCAGTGAAAGGCAGCTAATTTATTTAAGCGGGGTAGAATTCCAAGTCTACTAAGGATTGTTCTCTAGGTTTGTTTAATTTCTTAGTGATATGAAAAGTATTGTCATCAATAAACTAATAAAGAGAATATTGTCTTTATTTAACTGGACAGTGTCCAAACGGAAAATTTTCAGATACTTCGCCTCTGAGTGCAATGACAGCAAAACATGTCATTTATTTTAGCAAAAGATGTATGAAGTGCATTTTTTTCATAGCTGAATTGAGATGTGGCACGGTGTCGTTCACATTGAATTCTTAACTATCACGTGTACACTCGTATCATAAGGTAATTTCAGATCGCCTGCAAATAATACATTTATAATACATCTCCATTATAAAATGATTCTTGGGGATGATTGTTACTTGAGATGATAATGAAAACTTGTTTTGAAGACTGACAGTATTGTAGTGAGTGGAATAATGTCCCCTCCCCATTAAGTCATTTTACCCAGAACCTCACAGTCTGACCTTATTTAGAGATAGAATTTTTGCTTATGAATTTATGAAAATTATGTTTAGCTCATGCTTGTTTAGAGTGGCCCCTAAGTCCAAAAACTGGTGTCTTTATTATTAAATAATAAATGAAGCATATTGTTTATTTTTAAACTGAAGCATAAACTTCCTGAGAACACCTAGAAAATTTTTCATCTTTGAATTGTACTAGGCATATGGTTTTAGTTTGTTATTCTTCTTACTCTAAAGTTCTCTTTTTTTTTGAAGTTTTTGGTGTACTTGCTTTTGGTCACATGACAGGCAGATCCTCCTTCCTGAGACTAGGTACTCTAATTCCTTTGCACGAATTGCCACTATCCAAAAAAGTCTTCTTTTGGAAACAGCAGCCACATAGCTTTTTAAATCTTTATCAAGGAGTGACACGAATCCTAGTAAGTTCATTGGGCAGGAAGGGGTTAGAGCTTCTTATAATCATGCGACCTTTGGATTTGAGGCAACAACAGAGGCAGGAAGGTCTGTCTCCCCATTTTCTTTCCATTTCCCCAGGAAATGAATCATAAGACCCTCATTTAAAAGGTGCCCTTCCTGTATGTGGAAGAAAGGAGCTTCCTTATTCATGCAAGTACAGGTACATAGAGAAGAATTTGAATAAACCAGCCTTGATATATATATATATATATATATATATATATATATATATATATATATATATATATATGGTCATTAGTTTATTTTCATTGTCTGATCTGATATTTTCATAACCCTTCACCTTTTCATCAAACCCAGCATAGGAAACATATAAGTTTATCGCTTTCACTGTATATGCATGTCAAAGTCTTCCACATCGTATAAAACTTACGGTAAATAAATTTGTGAGTTTTTCTGTTGTTAATCTGCCTATTGGTATAGGGACCTCAGTTATGGACATGAGAGGGAAAGGGAAGACATGCCTTAATATCCCATACCTGTCATGGTTTGGATCTGGAGTGTTCTCCAAAGGCCTCGTGTCCGACGGATACTATGTACTGTTGGGAAGTGGTGCCTGGCTGGAAGGGACGCGTGCGTGGGGCTTGACCTGGAGGGGCTGTGCTGGTACTTCCCTTTCTCCCAGAGTGGTCTCAGTTCTGCCATCCTGCTGTGACAATCTCTGTCTCCCAGAGCACCAGCTCTGGCTCTAACTGGAGCCCCACCATGTGATTCAAGAATTTTCCAGCAGCCCACCCATGAACAAACTGAGACCTTCTGAAACTGTAAGCTATAATAAATCTTTCCTCCCTAAGTTTTGGGTGTCAGGTATTGAGTCACAGTGAAGAAAAAATGTAACTAAGATAACAGCCCAAATTGAATCCTCAATAGATTCAGTGAAAAATAAAATAAATAAATAGCGACAATTCATCAAAGTGTAGAGCTGAGAGCTTCTAATGGAGTGCGCAGATTTCTTAATTCTTCTCTCGAAGCTAATTCTTTTTTTAACTGACATTCCACTTATTTGAAAGAAACTGTAACATAAATTTGTATTTCTGTTGCTTGCATTCAAAGAATTTTAACTGATGTCTTCCCAAAGTCTAGCTAGTTGCTGTGCACGAAGTAGCTGCTCAAACTACCCATTCAAGTTGATCAAATTCATTCTGACTCATTCAAATATAATGAATTTTAGAGAGCTCACCAAATCTTTACGAAAGTTGGAGAAATGGGCCAATTCCCTCATGTGGAACTAACCTAGTAAGAAAGCAACCACAACAATGGCCAAATGGTAATTGTAATCAATCTTCACTGCAGTTGCTGCCATCACAGTCCCAATGTGACTCATGGAATACTTCACTACAAGAAAGCCTCTGCTGCTACCACCATCCACGTCTTCCTTGCCTAACACGGTCAGCAAGATGGAAGCCTTAGGCCACAGAAAACACCCACGTTTCCTGCCACACCCCAATATCAAATGAGGCTGAAAATGTGAATGCCAGATACACACTAAAGAATTGAGAATCTCTCATATCATGGGCATATACCCAAGGTACAGGACAATGTCTTTTAAAAAACTGATGGAAAATTAAGGGGAAAAAAAAGAAAAAGAAAAAAGGAATGGGTCACCTTCTATCTGACATATGTTCATTGTAGAAAATTTTAATGAATCAATTCTTGAAGAATTGAAAATAATGAGTGTGATAGATGAGGGTAATATTCTTAATTCTTTATCTTTACCAATATCTATTCCCTTTGCATGTAATTTTACATTTTTTCCAGTAGAAGTTCAGAGCATATGACTCTGAAAAGAGATTCTGAAAATAACCATGTGTTACTGCTTGAATTATGGTACATTCTCAAAAATTCACATTGAAATTTGGTCTTAATGCAACATTAAGACATGTGGCTTTTCAGAAATGATTAAGTCATGAAGGCTATGTCTTTGTGAATGAAATTAAAACCCTTATAAAGGAATCAAAGTTGATAAGATCGTCCTCTTGTCCTCTGTCTCTTCCACCAAGTGAAAACACAATGTTTCTTTTATCCATAGGATGAAACCACAAGGTGCCCTCTTGGAAGTAGAGACTTTATCCTGCTAGTACACTAACCATGTAGGCAACTTGATACTGAACTTCCCAGTTTCCAGAACTATGAAAAATCAATTTCCATTGTTTCTGAATTTCCTAGTCTGTTATGTTTTGTTATTGTAATGCAAATACACTGAGGAATAATTAATCTGCTTTAACAAGACATGTTAGCAGAAAGTGGCAAAAACATCTTTACCCTTACCATAAGCACATCCTTGAGCAGCTCTACAGCAGGATGAAGATGCAGGGTAGTTCAGGAAGGAACAGCAAAGATGTCCCCATGAGCCCATCTAGGTTGAGCATCCCTGGTTTGGACGTATAACCTAAGTAAATATTCATTGGTACATGATACAGAGAGTTTTTGGTGTCTTTACTTTTGTTATTATTACTCAGCAATAGCTAACTAATACAGCGAAAAGGAAAAAAACAGTCAAGAGTGCTACCTGCTCTGTACAACAAATTTGCTATGGAGGCAAACTAAAAGATAAGTGCACAGGTGAGCAGCAGCACGCATGTTTGTTTCCTGGAAGCAACTTAACAATGCCAGCTTCAAAACTGAAAGGAAACTCCTGACACCATTCAGGTTTCACAGGTGATGTGTCTCTCTTTTAAAGATATAGAGAGAATGTCTACAGGGGCCCACCTGCAACAGTTGACTCGTTGTTTTCAGTTCGGCCCCCTAGCACATTAGGCTTTGGCAGAGGTGGCATCCTCTGCAAAATTGTATCATAAAGCAGACGGCAAGGCTGGGGCACGTCATTGCAAATAAGCAAAAGAATAATTCAGTTCTACATTATCACCCAACAAAATATAGTGACTTAATCGTAGTATTTTTTTTTTTTTTTTTAGTTAATGTTATGACTCATTGAGCTGTGTCGGATTATGTCACCTGAAAATGTGCAAAGACCAAGTTTCTTCAGCACAACTTTATCAAATTGTTGCAGAATTAGGCCTAATTAGGACAACTTTGAAGTTTTAGGTCTAGTAATTAGTATCAGTTTCCATATTGTTTGTAGGAGTTGCTTTTTGTCTGCTTACCGGAGCATGTCCAAGTGTAAAAGGTAACGGAGCTTGGTCTATAGGTTAGACTTTTTCTTCTTTGTCTTTTAACCTCTTTGGAATTAAAGAATAACAACTTACAGATTTCAAACAAAAGTAGCTGCTCATCAGGGATAAGGTTTGTAGCTGTTTATGATAGAGCCATTATGGAAAGAATTTCCTTCCCTCCTGCATTTGATTTTTGAGAGTCAATTAAGCACAGGTACAAAATGGAATAGTGTCTGTAGAAAATCTTTTAGTTACTTATCAATCAATATTTCTAGAAGAACTTTACCAGGCACTATAGGGGAGATAGAAAATGAATGGTCCGTGTGTCTATAACACAGGAGCTTATAATTTCATGTAAGAAAAAAAAAGATCAGTACATAAAGAAAGTAAATTGTCCATGAAGCAATAATACTTGAAATGTCAACGGCCACTTTCTGATGAGAAGTCTTGAAGGTTTAGGAAAGGACAGAGCACCAAGAATTTTGGTGAGAAAGCTTTCTGGAAAAGGAAAAACTCATCCTACACTTTGAAAGTTAGAAGAGATTCAGTTAGGTAAACAGAAGGCAAAAAATAAGGCAGGGAATTGAAAAATGGCTTCTGTTAACTTTATTCCATAAAGAAACTTCAAAATTGTTTGAAAAGCTACAGGAAAAAATTTTAGATTAGAGTGGCTTGCATTCTTAACTTAGTAACATCTATATTCAATGTTTTATGTATTTATTTTTCCATTTTAAATGTAATCTATACTTGGATCTTAAAGTTTCCACAAAACAAATACTATAGACTGTGTGATTTAACAATACAAATTTATTTTGTGACAGCTCTGGAGGCTGTAAGTCTAGGAGAAAAGTGCGAGCAAGGCCAGTCTCCTCTGAGCCTCTCCTGCTTGCTGGACTCGCTCTTGCTGTCTCTTCAAGTGACCCTCCCTCTGTACCTAGGCCCTCCTGACGTCTTTCTCTGTGTCCAAAAGCACTTGTATAAAAACAGCACTCGGTGGGCCTGCTGGGGCAGGTTTGTAATCCCATCATTCTGGGAAGCTGAGGCAGGAGTATTATAAATTTGGATGACAGCTGAAAAATTTAGCAAGATCTTGCCTGAAAATCAAAAATAAAAATACAAAAAGGAGGTGGGGGGCTCAGTGTTTAGCTCAGTGTGAAGGCTCTAGGTTTAATTTCCAACACCACCACAATCACCACCACTACTAAAAAACAAAGCAAACCAAAATAAAAAGTCTTTCAAAAAATAAAACAATACAAATCAAAACAAGCAAACAAACAAAAACATTCCTGAGATTAGATTAGGGCTTTTTTGATGCACTCATTTTAAAATTACTGCTATAAAGTGTCTATGTCAGATGGAGGAATAGCCCAGCAGGTAAGACACTTAATGAGCAAGCACAGGGCCCTGAGTTCAATTTCCCAGCACCACATGAACCAGGTGAGGTGGTGGACCCCTGTAATCCCAGGACTTGAAATGCGGTGGTAGGAGGATTGCCGTGAGGTGAAGGCCAGCCTAGGCTCCAGAGTGAGTTTAGGACCAACCTGGACTATATAAGATCCTGCCTATAATAAATAAATAAATGTAAATCCCCTTATCTCTAATAGGGTTAACTTTTGAAAAACTAGAATATATGAATTTGGGGAGAGAACCAAAATTAGACAAATGCATCTAACTTCCCATTGACTATTAGTCAACTAATTATTCATGCTTAGGGGAAAGATGAGCATTGTTGTTAAAGTTCTCACTGTGTACTACGTTCTATCCTTTACTTTTCAGGTCTTCCTACCACTAAACCTCTTTCCTTTATTCTTAAGGTCTTCTTCCACTGTGCAAGTCAATTTTTCCATCCCTAATTTCATCACTAGAAGGCTACCTCATCTCACTACCATGCCAGAGCCAGCAAAGTTATTGGAAACTGAATTCTGGACTGTCACTCTGCACTAGAACCACTCAGAGGTCTTTAAAGCTGTGATTACTTGACTCCACAGTCATTTTGTTTCAGTTGATGGGGAGAGTGTTAAGAATTTTTCAGGTGATTCTTTTGGGCAGCAATGTTTGTGAAAAAGACAAATGGAAAACTAGTTTGCCTTCTATAGACAGTGACTTAGGCTGCGAAGATGATGAGTTTATAATAATAGCTTTAGTCCTGATGAAACATACATTATAATCATAAGAAATTTTTTCATGTTCAGAGAAGGGGTTTTGAACTAAAGGAGCTGAGTATCACTAATACCTGTCATTCCACAAACATCAAGTATAGGTTGTTATCCCAAAGGAACTGATGTCTTTGTAAAAAATCAGTGGAAAATTTTGGAAATATAATCTGCACATAACTTTCTGTATCTGGTAGTCTTTCCAAGTCAAAAAGTTTCTCAGTCTCAGGACAAATTGAGATTCTTAGAGTAGACTTTGGAGAGGTAGCTCAGTGGTACAGCCCATTTCTGGTATGCACAAAGCAGTGGATTTGCTCCTCAGTCCTTAAAAACAATTGTTAGAGCAGAAAAAAATGAAGCATTTATCATTTTTTTCTGAATCACACACTTGGCTTTTGTAAATCAAATGAGAAAACCACGAGGTATATGGCATTTAGACAATCCATCAAAACAAAAAGAGAGAAATTAAATATTCACTTCCTTGTCCCAGGAAGAAAAGTCTTATCGACTGTCTTTCTTACTGCTGTTGAGTAAAGTTTTCAAGGGACCACGCTAGTCACTGATCCTGGACTATCCAACAGGGCACTTTTCGTACCCTGAGAATCTCTTCAAAAGTGTTTGCACCTCTCCATTAGATACTGACATCACCTTTATTAATGGTTTTTAGCTTCTGTCAATAATTTGGTGATCTTAGACTTCTAAGTATACTAGATATTCATTCATGTTGTTGATGGTGGAATGGGATTTGATCTTGATTTCCAAGACATGCCTATAATTAGTTGGTGCTTAAAACACATGTGATACTGCACTTCATTTATCCCTCACTGAAAACAGGAGGGGGACACTAAACTAGCAGAAGGTTGATCATTGAAAATACCCATTCAAATTAATAATAAGTAAGCTAAAAATGCACATAAACTCATATACTTTAAAAATATAAATAAGCTGGAGGAAATTCCAAGGATAGATAAAATCTTGCAGAAGAATTATCCATATGTATTCGAAGTTCATTTGCACTACCTGATCAACAACCCACAGCAGTAGAGCTATGGGTAAAGGCAATAAGTCATCTTCATAAAGTCTTCACTCTCCAGAAGCTGATACTGTACATCTTGAAGTAGAAGAAATCACAGGAAAAATAATTTAAAAAACTCAACCTGGCAAATTATGATATTAGCAGAAAGATAATAAGGTCATAGCGACGGGAAGGGAAAAAAATGCAGATCACTTTAAAATGTAGATCCACAAAAGTCATGCAGTCTAACAAAGTGTTTTAATCAAATTGCTCTGTTTCTAGTTTTTGTGACCTAAGTGGCTGCCAGAGCATCACTATTTATCAGGAGAAAACTGCACAAGTTCCCTCTTTGGAAATACGTGACACACTTTTTTTTTAACAGAAATATACATAAGTGTATAGGTTGGTTGCTTTATTGAAACTCCTCATTTCAAAGTTGTAACTGAAAGTTTGATATTGAGGTCTACTCAATGACTCTAAATTCTTAACTGAGGGTAATACTTCAGCCTGGTCTACGTCGTTTGGTTCCCATCATCTCATCAGCCTTGAGCTGATTACATTTCTAAGGCTACCTTAGAAATGATGTGGGCCTCAAATTTGTGGATGAACCACTGATATCTGCTTCAATTTGCGGAACCATTATGAGTAGCCACGAGTCCAGATCGTCTAATCTCAAGGTACACCAAAATATTCTTTCTTCCAATCTTTGTCTTCCTGTAAATTACTGTATTGGGGACTGGGCATTTTGTCCTTGACAACTTCTTCACTTGTTTCTAATATGGCTTTTTTCAACTCCTCCCCCTCCCCCATAATTCCCAGATTCTTCTTTCTATTATAATTCAAGTATCCTTCCTGGAAAAGGAGCTTTAACAGTCCACAGAGAAGCCTTCCATATTAGGATATTCAATAGAAATAGCTCCAGTTGCCCTGGCAGCTATAAATTAGGGTATCATCACATTAACCTTGAAACCTACCCAGGTGCCAGGGGATCGCTTGCACCTGAAGTGAGCACCTGTTAGACATTGGGTACTAAGGGTTCCTTACTGGTCAATGCACTCTATTTTGGAGTCTTGAGATCCCCAAATAACATGCTAGGGTGCTTTCCTCATGAATTCATTTATAACAAAGATGCCAGAAGATTACTCAGTAAATGTATTATCCAGCCAAATCAATTTTCTAGTTAAGTAAGCTAAGCAGTAATCCAGTATTGCTTCAGCACAATGTTGAGTTTAGCTCTTAAAAATTGTTTTTTTGATTTCTTTCTCCGTCTTGGTTGCCTCTGATTGAAGTGACATCATTAAGTCATTTCTTGATGAAGGACAGTCATATAGATAACTCCACGCTGTATCACACTTCTTTTTTTTTTCTATCTCGCAAACCGTGCCTTAACTCAAAAGGAACGTGAACTGTCCCATTCTGCAAGATGTCCTGAACTAAGGCTCCCGGGAATATGTACTAATCACTTGTCTGTTAATATATATTACTTCATTTCTACATGTTTAACGAATGTTATAGTTTTTCATTGTTATTTTGTTCTTTAGACTATGAGATTAGAAAAGCCTTATTAGGAGTACCAAATAAATCCCCAAATATCATTGGTGTTGCGCAACAGAAGAGTCTTCCTTTGTCTGGTATACATAGAGGATACCTCTGTGCTGTCTGGCAGATACAACATTCTGGAATAGTGAAAGTGGAAAAATCAGCAGAGGTGTTTTTAAGAGCCAAGACCTGAAGTTGCCTGTATCGCTTTTATTCTCATTTTATTGGCTACAATTCAGACATGTGGCCACACAAAAGGGGCAATGCTCTATTTTGTTAGAGCAGAAAAAAATAGTGATTTTTTTCTTTTTTCTCTCTCTTTTTCTTTTCTTTCTTTCTTTTTTTTCTTTTTTTTTTTTTTGAGATGGTCTCATTCTGTAGTCCAGGCTGGTCCTCAACTCACTATGTAGCCCAAGCTGGTGGCCATCAAACTCACAGCAACCCTCCCATCTCTCCCTCCCCAGTGCTGGGATTGTGGTGTTCACCACCACACCCAGTTTATGTGGTGCTGAGAAATCAAATCCTTCCATTTGTTATGCAAGTGCTTTAACCGAGGTGCTGTGTGTCCAGCCTACGGAATCTTATTTTTTTTGTTATGCAAGATCCCTTCATAATTCCACCCCTTCTCTACTCTCTAAAATTGCTCTTGATATATAATGTGTATTTAATATACAGTCTTACATGTTTTGAGGTAAGGAGATTCTTAATTTTAATTTGACAGTGTCGTATCAGTGTTTGAAATTTGTGGTTAATTGATCTTTCCTGTTAGTTGATATCTGAGGTTTTCATGCTGCTTCATTTCAATGCCATTTCTTTAGAACAAAATGCAGTAATTTTCATTAATCCAAAAGGAAGTCGGCTTTAGAGCTTTTTGAAAGATCAAAGGCGACAAGAGAAAGGGTGGGATTTTTTTGTATGTGCTGTGCCTACTTGGCTTCTTTTCCTATGGATGAATTTGCATTGAATCTAAAGGGATCATATTCCCTTTATGTTTTACTAATATTATTAGTTTGGCGTGAAATGCTAATTGCTCTCATTACTGACAAAATGGTTATTGCTGAAATTATAAATTTATATTTTTCACATAGTAAATGACTAGTGAATGTCTTTGTACCATGAAAAAGAAACTGTAATCAATTTGAAAATATACTTTTATTCTTTAGATCTACGTGTATTATATTTGGTTTTCCCTCTTATGTATCTAAATATCAATTTAAACAGTTCCAAACATATATTGCATTTAAGTTTTTTCTTTTAGATCTTATAGATCCTGTATCAAACATTAACTAATTAAAAAATTTTAATGAAAATCAAAATTGATTCAACTCAATCCCAGTGTTCATTGATGTGGGGTAAGAAGGAAGAGGCTATTAATGGCTCTTTCTGAATATTCTATGACTTATTTAACATCATCTTTTTTTGTCATTTGTTTTTTCTTATTTTTCCATTTTCTTATCTCTTATTCCTTCTTTTCTTTGTTTTTAATCGCTCTGTAATATCATTTCATTTTTTTCCCTGCCTCTTGTCCACCCTTTCTCTTTCCCTGTCTACTCTCATAACAAACTACTTGGAAAATTTTATCAGGGAACCTCCAGACAAGCAAGCCATATAAAAGTATCAAATGAGAATCAAGTAAAGCCTTCCAGAGGTAGAAAAGGATTCTAGTTGTACCCAAAATGCCGCTCTAATGGATGGCCTTCTTCTCATTTAAGTACAATAGATTCCGTTGTAGTTCTTAACATAATAAATAATAAAATAAAGTCTGAAAGCTAGTAGTCATTTTCATATTAAAATAGATGACTATTTGATAAAGCTAAAGATTGCCAACAAGAAACCCAATATCTGTTCATTTCTCTCCTTTCTATGCAATACGTTGTGTGACCATGTATTTTCCTGAGTATTGATTTTCTAATTTTTTGTTCGCTCATGTTCGCTCCTGTCTGCCCTCATTCTGCCCCACTTCCCCAAACTGGCTGATTCAGAAGTGGTTTTGTTAAAATGAGACGATGGGCATAGAGAAGGATGGCAAAAATTCTGCTCTGCCAATGTGTAGCCCTCTTAGCCAAGAGCCACATTCCTTCCTTCTTTCTTTTGTGATTAAAAGTAAAAAAAAAGTTGCGCACCTGACAGGCACAAATTAAAGGCTCAGTGAAGAACTGACTTTATTGGAAAGACCTCTGCTATGCCCAAATTCTCTAGCTTGGGATCTGACTTGGCTCAGGCTCATCTTAATATTTTGAACACAGAAAATACTTAACAGTTGTAAATGGAAAGTGTGTCAAAAAAGAAACAATGGAAGTATTGCTGAATGGATGAAAGCATCGTGAACTGAGATAGCTCAATACTTTTCATTATTATTGAAATAAATATCACTGAATCTTCACTGGACTCATCAAGCTATCTAAAACTGAATCTATTAAATTCACTAAAGTACATTCAGAAGGCAAAACAGTTTAAACACAGGTGAAAGCAAAATTATAACGATCTACCAAAAATACGTGCCTGACCATTTTCTTTTTAGGCTTAAGACTAGTTAGAGTTCTAAATAAAAAAAAAAAAATTGTATGCACACACAAGTGTATAAGGACGTATAGGTCAGCTTACAGTCAGAGGACAAAGTCCAAAATGGTCAACTGCACGTTGGAGAGCTGGAGCTCCAGTAGCCGCCCAGGCATGAAGATGGAAGATCACCAGCCCAAGACCAGAGATACGAAGGCTCATTGCAGAACAGCCGGCCTGAGTCTGCACAGCCGGTCACTGTCTACAGGCAATGAAAAAGGCTGGGTTCTCCCCCCGAAAATGTAAAAGCCTATCTTCTTTTTCGTTTACTTCAAGGTATCTGTGCATTGTTTGAGGCTACTGGCCATCAGGGTAGGTTTTCCTTCCTCAGTCTGATGGCGTACTTCAGTCATTTCCCACCCCGGGGGGAAATGTGTGTGTGTGTGTGTGTGTGTGTGTGTGTGTGTGTGTGTGTGTGAAACATGTACGTATAATTTCTGGCCCTGGCTCCTACAACTGTCTGTTTCAACTATGCTATGGAATACTTTTGTTCACTTTTCCTGTCTGTCTACTGTGGTCCCTGATGTCTCCATAACACACGTCACTAAGGTTTAAGGCTTCCAAACCTTGGCTATAATTTTCTCCTCTTCCTATGGTGCCTTATGCGCTTATCCATCGCAATCATCCCTGGGACACATTTGCTTCGTCTCTCAGGATGTCACATCGCTTGCACCACGGTTCTGCCTCTTTCACAGCTCTTAGCACGTGGGAGGACAGGGCTGCTCTGTGTCCCTCTTCTGCGCTAAACCACGCAAATGAACAATGAAGACTTGTGGAAAAAGCAAAGTAGAAAAATGGGTGTTTCCTTCCAACGGTTTTAGAAAATCAGTGTTATTTTCATTATAGTGATCGAGTGAGTTGATAATCTCGTCTTCATTCGTGGTCTAGTTAAAAGTCAAGTGCTTTCCACATTCTCCCAGTAGGACCAATTTCAAGGGACCAGTTAAGCAAAATGATGAAGAAACTTTATGTGTGAGAATCAAGTTCAATGAAGGCAACCAGGCAGGGCCTGTGTTAGTAATGTTTCTTCAAAAAGGTACATAATAACAGTTTCCTGCTCCAACTTTACAAATGGAAGCTCACCGTCAGAAAATACTGTTTACCTTTCTCCTAATTACCCAGCTAGGATCCGGTTTCCCTAGAACGATACACTGAACAAATTGCACATAATACATACAAACATTCGGAAAATGCTACACTTTTGGAGCGGAAACACATTTATATCTCAGAGTGATGCCAACTAGTTCTATGCTGTTTTTGTTAAGCGTAATTGCAGTTCTTCACAAAGAGCCTGGAGAAGGAAACAAATGGTCGGCATATTTCTTTTGGTTTTTCAGCGTGTGCGTAATTTATTTGTTTGCCACTGAGAAGCACTCTGTTTTTCCTGCTGGGCGCCAAGGCAGTGTGATAAGTACTACAGTTTCTGCCGCATTTTCTTATACTTTCCGGCTCCTGAATTTATGAAGCTGCAGTCAGTGTTCAGCGGCCACATTTTACGTTGTTGGGAGTTGGCACTGTTTCATCGTTCGCCACTTCGCGTTCACATGGTGCCCAGTTGTGAAGTGTCACAAGGAAGTCTTCCTCCCACAGAGGTTGGTGCCCATGCACAAATCACTTGGAATCACAGCTAGTTAACAAGATGAAAGTACTAGGTACCCTCCCTGCACTGAAGGAGTGTTTTTAAGCTTTGAGGACTGTCGTGATTCATACATTTTAAGTTAAATTCTATGAATATGCATTAGTTACCCCTTTTGAACTTCCTTGAAACAAATTCTCATAAATAAACAAGGAATGTACCACCCTAACTGACAGAGTCATTTAGACTAGATGTATTGTGCTAATGGAGTGAAAAGAATAAAAATTTTCAAGGGCTTCAACCCTCAATTTCAATAAATTTCATGGAAATAGGATCAAGTCCTAATTGCTAATTCATCTGAAATTATTAAAAAGAGATTTCAATTACATACTACCATTGAATTTTGATGTAGCAAATTAAATTAGGGCACCAGATTGTTTCTTTTCTTAAACCCAGACCTATTCAAAACCTTTTCCTGTAAATTCTGCAAAGGAACTTTGTGTTCAGTTATGTTGCTTAAAAAAAATCCAGCATTAGTACGAAATAGTAGGTTAAATCTCTTAGTGAAGATTTTTAATGACATTTCAGTGCTCCTCTTATAATTACTCTTCATCTAAGATACCCCGTAATGATGTTGGACACTCCTGGTTCAGGCTCACTGGCTAGCTTCATTAGCATGTCATCCCCATTCCACATCACAAGATTTAATTGTAATGCCGGATATGCACAGCTCTCCACAGAAGTCTAATCAAAGTGGATTCACTTGTATTATTAATATCAAAAATCAGTCCACTTGCTATTTTTATAAATAAAAGAATCCAGATACATAAATCAGCTGTCATTTATTAGCATGTTACTGGCATATCTGCCAGACATATGAGCGGCCCTATCACAGTTCCTTAGGATTATTTTCATCAAGATTAAAACCCTTCTACATTAAATATACATACTAATTCCTCCATAAAGTAATCAGATTACAGAGCAGGTGACATTGTGTGCTGGAATTCAAATGATTTGCAGTAATGAGCTGGAAAGGTGTGCTTAGAGTCAGGCAGAGAAAAGGGAAGAGGGAAGACAAGGGAAGTAGGAAGACTTTGGTTTTAAATTCAGCCTTGCACATCTGTTATTTTATTGTTTTTGCTAAGTTCTACTTATTTATTTATTTTTTTAAATAAGGGAAGAACTCAGACAAGCTTCCATTATCCTTAGAAACTTACAGTGTCAATCACTTATACTATCAAACGGTACAAGCTTCTAGTTTACTAGCTGGTCTTTTTTCCTTTGTCCATATACTACCAGAATCCAGGGTGGAAACTATGTCCTGTGGTCGGTCAAGTGGTACTGAGAGATTCACACCTATGGACATCTTTGCTGTTCAATCAGAATGTTTGCATCTCCCCGCAGGACAGAGCTATCTTTCTGTTTTAAAATTTTCATTCCTTTTGAAAATTCAAGAAAACATGAATATCACATCATACACAGAACTACTCTCCCACTCTTGAAAAGAATGATGGAATAATACTTTGGAAATGAAATAAAATGGCTAGAGATTGACTCAAAACATGTATTGAGTCAATACATGTTTTGACTCAATGCAGGTAATTTCACTGTGAAAGTACTAGCTTGAACTCTCTTGAAGGGTCGTCTTCAAAATCAAAATGCAAGTTCACATAAAAAAGGCTTTGACTGAGCATGTTTTACGACAAGAATCTCTAGATTGATTTTCACACAGGCCCACACATACACACACAATCACATGCACACCCAGCTCAGCTTTTACATATGCTAACAATTACTCAACAATTCAGGGGGAAGCTAACCACTCATGCTAGAATTTACCCTAAAATTTAGAAAGAGGCTCAGTTTGAAACCAGATATTCTTTCTCTTTTGTGTCAACTTTTTTTTTAAAATTTCAAGATCTGAAATTCTTTAATTCTATTATATAGTAACAAAAGACACGTTTGACCTATGCTATTATTTTCAAATGCTTATTTATATAATATGCAATACTATGTATACATACATAGTCGTAAAATTGTATGTGCTTCTCTTTGTTTATGAAATAGATGTTGTCTTTAAGTCAATTTCGATGCAAATTTTGTTCTCAGTTCACATTATACTCCCCTGCCTGGCCTGTCTGTGGTAAGGAAGAAGGGGCATTATATACATGAAGGAACATTTTAACATATAAAAGAACCATCACGTAATGTTGTGTAGCAAACATCTGTCTCTTTTAGGTAGATGTATCGTTTCCGATCCAACTAAACAGAACCTCTTTGCAATGTTATGATGTTAAATGGGACAGCTTTAAAATAACCCATTCTAAACATGCAGCCAATTAAAATACTTACCGCATTGCTAACAAGAATCATATATACTAATATGTCACTGCATGAAGTATTTGAGGCTCCAATTTATTATTCAATATGAATGCATTTGACCTCAGCGTGTTGATGACTTTTTTTTTCAGAAACTATACTCTGCAGCTAGTCTAATCAAACTGTGTACAGTTCATTTGGAATAATTTCTCATCTAATTCCTTTAACTATTTGGAGACAGAAAGTGGGCCTGTCTTTTCTAGAACAAAAAGTAAACAGCACTTCCCTTTTTATGATAAGCAAACAGAAAGGCTAACAGCTAATGTGCTGATTCAATAACCATGTCTATATTATCTTTTTAACTTACAGACATCCTCACTATATTTTAAATTACAGAGTCAGACATTGTTCTGCAAAGCAGTAAGAAAAGGCAACCAAGAAATAACTTTGGTGTTATTCATAAACAATTATTTTTGCTGATTATCAAGAATCTAGGGAGAAAGAGGATGTGCTGATGGCGATTTATCAGCTCAGTATAGAATACGGACATTTCCGTGGGGAGGGATAAGCACCCATGAAGAAGGGGCTGAAGCCCTACATGTGTTTCCTACATTTATATTTGGAAGCAAAACATCAACTTCTTCGCGGACGTAGACAAATATCTCACCCACACAACACACATGTGGTTAATATTTATTCATTGTCATACTTTCTTTGGTTAGTTTTGCACATATAGTGGAGATTAGAAAGATTTATTTTTGCTAGCTCATTGGGCAATTCATAGTAAACAATAGGTTTCTATCCTTGACAACTGGATATGAAGTGAGTTATTTACCTAAAGTATTTTTGATAATATAGTACACATCAAAAATCACCTTCATCCTTGGCTACATTCTTGAGTAGAGTGAAGAGGAAAAGTGAGTCATACATAAAAACTGAGGACTCAGTGTTTTGTCAGGAGGGTACTGGGTAGCGCTAGAGTTCCTGTATGGGCCAGGTCAGTTCTAATTGCCACAGCACCATCCTTGGTGGGTACAAATTCTTATACATTCCCAAAATAACTGACAAGAACTGGAGCAAATTTGTCAGTAAATAACTAAAACATTTGAGTGAAAACTAGCACCGATATAGCCCTGTACCTGGCAAAGCACCTTTGGGCAGGTGAATAGAGTGTGGTTCTACCAGGTGCAGACATCATCACTCTCGGGGCAACAACTGTACCCAGACAACCTGTTGTGAAGACAGCTCTTGTTTCTAGTAGCAAGGCAGTTTTTACAGACCAAATATATGCATCCGGGAAACTAACTCACTTCAGGACACGACTGCTAAGGATTTCAGTGAAAACATGGGTGTTGGTAGTAGGAGACCCTCTGTGGTCTGAGAATCCTTAGAGGCAGTAACATTTTTCCATAAGAATAAGGAAATGTATGAGAAAATGGAGCTTAACGGAAATCATTCAAACCATGAAATGTTCATAAAAGTTCTGGTGTAATTAATCTCTCTTGGCAGTTTTATTTAGTATTGTAGCCAGTCAGAGTTTTTAAATCTTGAAATGTTAAGCTTGGGCCATCTCGGGGCTGGAAATGGCACAGCAGTGACAGCACTTGCCTGGCAAGCACAAGGTCCTAAACAAACAAACAAACAAACAAAAACTTGGCCTTTCTCTTCCAGAACCTATGTCTTAGAGGACATTTGCTTTTAAGAGCAAAGAACATTTCATAAAGCTATGATTCAGGGTGTGGGTGTTTTAAATTCATTGATTTAACACAAGCAAGAAGCTCCACAGCTTCAACACCTTTTCTACTGCTTAGAATAGAGGAGCCCTCAAAATTCTTGAAGACCCGAAATCAATAACTGCTCTGATTAAATGAAGTCACATTTATAACTTCTTGGTATTTCTATGTGGTTGTATCTAAGTTTACACAGGATTACTTTGTGCTGATTTCATCATTATGATTTCAGTGATCTGGGAAAGAAGTACCAGTGTAAGTTTTGAGTTGTTTGCCATTTGTGGAAGGAATAATTTACATTGTTTCACATATTTTATATGCGGAGCAAAGCAAGTTGCCTCACAACCAGACAACTACACTTAGATTACTACTCATTCCTTGAAAAGTTTACCTGGTTTAATCAAACATTTATCTTCTTTTGGTCTATTTTATTTAAACTTTTTGAAAAGTACTAAAATCTGTCACACACACACACACACACACACACACACATATATATATATATATATATATATATATATATATATATATATATATATATGGTGTTTTGTAAAACCATTAAGAGTTCAAAGTACATTATTAAGATCTAATTATTTTATCAATATTCTTCTACAACTGTATTAAAAATATTCTCTCAAGGGTTGTAAATCTGGGATGATTGTTTCAGCACTCCCTATTTCTTCATGATTCCAGTAAATTTTTAAGAGTTGTTTAAATCGTGCTTGTTACAGGAGAAGGCACCTAGATGTGACTTTCTCGCACTGGACTCTCAAACTCAGCAGGGCAGGACAGCTGCACACCAGGGACTCTCCATCGGCCACCAACATGGATGTCCATTCACCTTTCTCCCTCAGGAGAACTGACTTAGACCAACTCACCAGGGAACATAAGACAAAAAAAAAAAAAAAGAAAAAAGAAATTGATGTCAGCGATTTCTCACCTTTGTTCTTTTCTGCCTATATCCAGTACTATGGACTCTGGAGTTTCTCTCACACACCTGTCCTGTAGGCCTTGAACTTTATCCAGGATTCTAACTCGGGGCTCCTGTTTAGTAATTGCTAGGTTGTGTTTCAGGGGTTAGCGATGCGAGCAAGTTGTGACACTTCAGTGGTGGAGGCTACAAACACAAGAACTGATCACCTGCCATCAGAAAGATTTTTAAAAGCCAATAATTTTCTAATGACATTTCTAAACTCCAGAATGTATTTCTTTTGCTTTGTGCCGAAGTGTGAAATTTTAATATTTAGTCCAAGAAAGATCAGCCTCCCTTGCTGACTGTGTTAAAGAGTAACATTTTCATGCAAAGCTATTCCTTGTCTGTGTCTCACAGCCCCTCTCCAAATATTTGGGTCCTGTTTTCTGTTCCCTTGGCAGCCTCCACAGGGGGCCAAGCAGGCTGTTGTCTGAGTCCCCTTTCTTCTCTGTTGTCTCTTCCCCTTTGTGTCCTAAAAAGTGGTGCCTCCCATATATCCACACAAATGCTTTCAAGGTAGCTAATTTGTAGAAAGTAGTACTCCATTGTGTGTATTTACCACCATCTTTGTACCCATTGGCCTGTTGAGGGATATTTCCGCATCTTCCACACTTTAGCTATCGTTAGTTGTGCTGCTATAAACAGGGGCATACATGTATCACTGTTATATGTTGCTTTTAACTCTCTCAAATAAATCTGAAGCTGCTGTAAGTGAATGGACACAATTTGATACCATTGTGCTTAATGAGGTAAGTCAATCTCAGAAGGTAAAATATTACATGTTTTCTGTAATTAAAAAAAAACAGAATACAGGCATTTTATAGAAGCAAATGGGTGTGATAGTGGGGGTTGCAGGGATGAGGGATGGAGTGGGAGGGCCAGAAAGGGAAAGAGAAAGGGAGAAGAAGCGATGGTGGTGTTGCTGTGATATGTACGTAGGTGCACAACATCTGCAAGCTCGATGTAGGCATTGTATGAAAAATGTATATTATAAAATTGTTGGAAATAAAAGATAGATGAGGTCTCCTTGTCCTATTCTCACTCTTGTACTCTCTCTCTCTCTCTCTCTCTCACTCTCCTTCTCTTCCATGCTTCCTTTTCTACAAATACTTTCAAAAATAAAGGGAACACCCTGCTAGTATCATGAGAAGGGAATGCACCGGCCAGGGAAGCCCTACACCTGACTGTCCATGGGTTTTCAGTCACTGCCATGTCTGTGAGGAGCCCAGGAAAATTATCTTCTCCCAAATTCACACACGTCATAGTCTTTTGGGCTTCAGAAGCAGCAATCCTCATATCCCAAGTCTAAGAAAGGCCCTCCGAAGAGGCTCATGGATTTCTGAATTTGAAATCTTTCCTTGAGGAGTAGTCAAAATGTGTTTGGAAATTGATAATGTTTTCATATATTCCTCTATCTTTACTTGGAATGACATCCAGCCACCACACACACACACACACACACACACACACACACACAGAGAGAGAGAGAGAGAGAGAGAGAGAGAGAGAGATGTTACTCTTTTCTTCTTAAACTCAAATTAGACCATTTTTATGAAAACAAAATCCTCAGAATAGAAGTTGTGCCATTGCTGGGATGGTCTATATACTAGCAGGGAAATACTGTTTTATGTATTGTGTATTATGTACACAACATTTAAAGACACTCTTTCCCATACCACAGGATTACTAAAGATCCATGATTAATTTAATACTACTTATCTGTCCTACCCAACACTATCTGTAGGAAAAATATAAGTCTCACAAGTAGCATGAAAATATCTCCAAATTTCTGTAACTTGGTTAAACAAAGGCTGACATTCACCTGCATCCAGGGCACATAGACAAAAAGATGCTTTATTTTAAACATCCTCCAGAAATTATTTTTTATTCCTGATATACTTTAATCCATAAGTTTTTCATTTAATTTTTTGGAAAAATTTCTTACTTTTCACCTTTCACACTCTACTATGAGAGACTGCAACCAGAGAAAAATGTACGAATTTAGGATATGATAGAGGTGGCCTTTCGAATCATTGTGAAAGAGATGGATTACTTAATAAAAGGTGTAGAGACAATTGGCTAGTCATTTGGAAAAATATGTAAGTGAAGCTTTATTTCACTCCTTACTCAAAATGAATTCTAGTTGGTTCCAAAATTTTGAGCATTAAAATGAAATCATCAAAGGTCTGGAATAAGTCTGGCTATTACAAGGAAAACATTAGGGAACTTAAGATCTTGCAAAACCAGATAAAACTAAGAAGTTATAGACAGTGCGTTGGTAGATTACACAAAATTAAATTAAAGGGTATGACCCATTATGGACCCAGTCTGAGCTCCTCTATCCATTGTTTCTAAATGAAGACCCGTTATTGTACACCTACATATAAAAATAAAAATTTAAATTAAAAATATCATTTTAAATAGGAGCATCTTTGGTAAAGTAAAAACAGAACTTTGGAAAAATATTATAACATATAATAAAAATAATTTCTATAAATCATTTAATAAAGTACTATGATAACATTGGAAACATGAGCATTAATAAGAAATTGAAAGAAAAATTCAAATGGGCAATCAAAGTATAAAGAACATGATTGCCATTAATAAAAAAGTAATAAATAATACCAAATTAGTATAATCTGAGATATAATTGATAACCTATACGCCCATCCAAGAAAAAGTAAAATTTGATCAGATCTAATACTGGATAAGGTTCGAACAAACTGTCATTGAAATGTAAGTCAGAGCAAAAATTTGTACAGGTTTCTGAGAATATAATAGAAAAAACATCTCGTTTCTAGAACTCATTGTTAACATTGTCAACAAAATTACTGCAAAATAGTTCACATGTATTTGTATATATTATTTAAAGATTTTTACATAGTGATACAAAATATTGACACATTCTCTATGCCCTTTGAAAAATATTCAAAATTATTGAAACTCTACAAAGAAGAATGTTATTCACCAGATTTTCCTATAACTCAGTGGAAATGTTTGTCAAATGACTGAGATTATAGAGATTCTGTATCTCCAAAATGACTGTGATGTCTGGCTTAATATAGGTGTATATTCTCTGTTAAAACGTGAAAGCAAAACTAGAACTGTGACCTTTCTTATCAACCTAGACACAGGTGCTTGTCTAGAATTTAATCATATTAAAAATTGGATATACTAGGATCACTTAGTGGAGGAATGTGATTTATATTGGGAACCAAAGAAAAATTTAAAAAATTCTCTGGCCCCATTGCCTGATAACTTGTTTAAATGTGTTAGGCATGCTGATCTCAATTTTTTGGTCTTGCAGTTTCTTTCAACTCTAATAGTTTTGAGGTGCTTGAAGAAGCCTTTTTACGTTGGTTTTATTTATCAATATTTAACAAGTAAGAAAGTAAAAGTAGATATATTTCCAATGGTTGTCACTAATTTCCTTAACAATAAATGTATTTCATAGACATATAATGAATCTATAAAAACAAAATGGCTATTATCTAAGAGAGAATAAATAGAGAGGATGATGTCATTTTATTTTTAATTTTTAAAAATGATGCAAAATAATTGTACTTTTAAATGGGATATAACACGGTGTCTCAGCATGTGTATAAATTGTGCGATGTTTATAGAAAACATTAGTATTTTCAAATATGTATCATTTCCTGTTTGTTCAAATATTTATCACTTCTTTCTGGTGAAATTCAAAATTCCTTCATATACATTTTTTTGAAATATACAGTATCAGTTTTATAGTCATCTTACTCTTCCATAGAACATCAAAACTTATTTTTTCTACTGTAACTCACTGCCTGTTGAGCAATATCTCCCGCTTCTCTCTGCTCCGTACTCTCAGCCTCAGGTAACCATGATTTTTGTTTAAATCTCTTCATATTTAATTAAATAGAGGTCATTCTCATATCATCATCTGTGTTTAGTTTCTTTCAATAAATTTCATTGAGTCATATGAAAAAATAACAACTTTGCTTAAAAATAAGTATTTGTATTTCACATAACAATGAATGTCATCCTTTAATACCACACTAAAATTTGACTTGTAATAGTTTTTTTTAAAAAAATTAGTTGTAATGTGTAAACTGCAATCACATCATGAAATTCAATTCCCTTTATGTTGAAATCTGTTAATGAGTCTGCCTTATATTTGAGATGTATCTTTTCCCTATGCATAATTTTGTAATATTATACATTGGTCTTTTGGAAGATATTGATTCATTCATTGAGTTACATAGAATTTCTAAACGTTGATATGCTTACACTATTGAATAAATTATATGTGTTAATATCATCATCAGGCTCCTCGACAAATAACTCTCGCAAGCTGCTCATAATGAATGTAAATTTTCCAAAATTCTAATTTTAACTAGCAAATTTGAGTTTTATCATTGGCAACAAATATTATCAGTTGTTTTTTGAAATATAGACTCATTTGGGGCATTTTTAAGAAAATACCTGCCAAGTGTCCACAGTGTCTATACTTAGTTGGACAGTCGTTCCATGGGAAGGCAGCAGGTCCAGCTCTCTGCAACATCACTGCGATTTTTATCTTGGGACACCTTGGTACCTACACATGCAGTAAAGGGGCTTGATGTGCATTTCCCATGTAATCACACAAAGTGTTTAAAAATGTACTTAAGGACCTATTTTGTAAATTAATAATTCAATTTAATAAAATTAGCAATGTTTATGCTGCCTCAAGGACATTCTTAAGTGAAACTGGCTTTCTGCTTGATTTAATAGGAATTCTTAGTGGTGAAAAGTCACGTTGACTCTTGACACAACCTGATTTGACATACCTTGATTTGAGCTAAGGTAATAGCAGTATGACTTATCACCAGCACTTTGTCATTGTTGAAATAATGTAAGAATATTATTAGTATTGGTATTATTATGGGCTGTTTCTTTTTTCTTTTCTTTTTATTTATTTATTTATTTTTCGAGACAGGTCTTACTCTATAGCCAAGGCTGGTCCTGAATGCACTATGGAGCCCGGCCTGGCTTTGGACTCGCAGCAATCCTCCTGCCTCAGCCTCCTGAGTGCTGAGATTACAGGCAATTATCACCATGCCTGGTTTATGTGGTGCTGGGGGATTGAACTCGGGTACTTAGTGCTTGACTTAGCACTTGGTAGGCAAGTGCTTTAACGACTAAGCCATTCCTCCAGCCCCTAGACTTACGATGGTTTGATTTCTTACTATGGCATCGTTCCAGGTGCCTTAGCTGGTTTTCCTTCACTACCAGCTTCTTTCTAACTGTGGGATACTCCAGGGCCTGTTTTTGAGCCCTCCTCTCCACCCAGTTCCTTTAGGTGACTTCTGTCACCTCCACATTGATGAATCCCCCACATTTATATTTCTGTATCTGCATTTCCCATTCTTAGGTTTCCAGAAACCTTTGTGACATTGCCTCTCAGACTAAAATGACTTCTAGAAGTCTCGATATAATATTTCCAAAATGTAAATTTCTGTCATTTTTGCCAGCTCCTCTTTCCACTTTTGCATCTCAGCAAGCGATGTCGTCTTGCACAGATTTGCTGCTCCTCGGGATTTAGGCATCATCCTCAGCTTTCAATATTTCTAGTTCTGTCTAGAGAATGACTACGCAGTGGAGACATGCTTAATTTTGTACTATTTGTATCCTATAGTATAAATCATCTGCCCCTATTTCTTGTCCATTGAATTCACTGCGTGTGAGTGAAAAGATGCCACCTGATTATTTCCTGGTAGTTTCAGTCATAACTCATGGAACTGGTAGCGCTGGTGTAAAACTATTCTACAAAAAGCCACATTCTGTTCCCTCAAATGAGCTTGTCATGACACTATGATGTCCATAAATAAGAAACAAAACAGAATACTTTAAACAGTTTCTAATATTCTTGGTGATTGACTTTGTTTTTTAATTCTTCCACACAGAAGAAAGAATATTACAAAGTGATCTTTATAGCCTCTGATGCAATGCTTCTACTTATCCCAGACAAACCGCTTTCATAACAAATTGCTTTCCCCTCTATTAAGCATAGAGAAGGCACTGGAATACCACGTAACCTTCTAGAACTAATAAATGACCCCGTTTGTGCCTCTCTCTGCTTCTCAGCATTGTGCTGCCCTAATCTTTAAACAATTGACACTATTCTTTTCAGACTAGCTAATGTTTCTCCTCCAAAGTTTCGTTTCAACACTGATATTTGTACATTATATATGGAAGTCAGAAAGCTGGAGATAATAAAAATAACCTTACATAGATTTTTGGATCAATTATATATCCAAACTGTTAAACTCTCTTGGTCTTCACGTACTGATAGATGATAAATCCATTTTCAAATACTTTTTGTAATTTCACATATGGCCATTGATATCAATAGTTACAGTGATCACAAAAAACAAGACATAGCAGAATATCTGGTGACAATGAATATTTCTTGGTTTTTAATATATTGGTAATGAATACTTTCTCCTCACTGTGGCTTTTGCTCCCACAGAATGAACTGCTCTTTCAGTCAATTATTATAAAGTCAAAGAGACCTTGATTATTCCTACACCTGAAAAAACAAACATTTGAATACTGATGGAATCATGAGATTACCGGTAAAATTCTTCTTCTCTGAGAATCAGTACCTGCTTTTCAAAAATCCAGCTATCATTAGAATAATATCCTATCATTTAAGAGATGTGTGACTTTTATGCCACCAGTGTCAAATAAAATAGTATGTTTATTTTTTCAAATGTGACTTTCAAAGATGTATAAGGAACCTTATACAAACAAAGAATAGTAACAAAGAATGGTGCTATTAAAACTAATAATTCCTTGGAATTAGCTGGTTGTGCTTCATGGGAACTTTAAATTGCAACCGTCGATGAAACCATTTTTCCTTAATACTTGAATTATGTCACATGAATTGAAATTTTTAGCTTTTCTAATTCTATTCAAAAGCAGCCCATAGCTAAAACCAAGTACCAAATGAGCTCAGAGAGGTTGCTTTCATCCTTATAGGAAAAATTGAACATTTTGCATAGCCATAGACTTTTAATTACTGCATACATTCTGAACCTATGAGCTGAAGAACACAAAAAGAATGTTTCTAGATACTTGAATAATCAAACCAAGACTGAAATATGAAGCATCAAATCAAGTACCCTTTTCCCATAGGTAATCTTCTCTCAAGGGGTTTTGTGATGCTGGAGTATGTTTATTTATATGTTGAAGGCAAATGGGGCAGGGCTCAGCCAGTTACTTATAGAAAATTACTATCTGCTGTGTCTGGCCCCTGGAGAAAAAAAAATGGATGGAGATTATGGTGTGTAACCCTGGTAGAATTCACCAGTAAGGGCTGGTGGACTCATTTTGATACAGAAACCCCTAAAGCAAAGCTTCATCAAACAATATCTATTCTATTTATTTTGAAATATGGAGATCTCTAACTGCTCTAGGAGGAAAACTCCTGGCGTGGTGATGAAAAGGCAGCCAGGCTCAGCATGGCCAACGTGCCAAGGCTCAGACGCCTCGGAAAGCAATAAAAAATAGAATCCTTTCTTGGTCCTTTCTGTCTCCCCTTTGTGTTAAGTCTATTTGATTTTGCTATCAGTGTGGCTTATAATTTTCTGAGTGCAATGAAAAATAATTCTGTGAATCTGTACTCAATATCTAAAGGAGTTTTTTCAAGCCAACAAGGGTAAAGTATATTCCCTCTTCTTTCTCCTTTTTTTAAAAAATTGTAGGTAACATATGCATAGACTGTTTAGAATGGCTGGAAGAAGGAATACGTGCAAAGAAAAATTCCTGTCGAGTGCTCTATATTTTGCTATTTGCCAGTGGCAATGGACAGTCCAGAGATAAAGAGGGAAAAGCCTAAAACCCATCAATCCCAGAAATCTCTTGATAAGCAGTAACCCAGGGCAAAATAACATACAGTTGACTGATACAACATGTGACTACCTTGCAAATTTAGGGTCCGATTCTTTTCACCCCTCTCTAGTTAAAATCCAAACATATTTTTTCTCACATAGCATCCAATTGCAGCGCCTGTTGAAAACTCATTATCTTCAAATAGGATTACTCTCCGTTAATATGGGAACATGCATATTACAATATCTGGCAAAAATCAAAAGTTCCAATTTGCTCACTACATGTAAATCCAATTCAAACTATTTCCATAACATATATCTGCTGGATGTTACACTATTTGTGTGTCACTCTGGAATGGATTAACTCCATGACAGGCTAGGCTCAGTTTTTCTGCATTTGGTGTTTTTAAACAGTTTATATTTGTTATCATATCAAAGACAGGCTTGCAGTTTTCAAAAGGCAGAAGAGAACATAGTGCCCAAGGCTCCTTCAGCATTACATTTCTTATTCCATTTTATCTTTCTTGGTTTTGACTAATGTCAGTAACAGCTACTGGTAATAAACTGCTTGTTACAGCCTGCTGTTGCCTTGAAGCCTGGCTTTGATACATTGTCAGCCAATCGGAAGCATTTCCTGATTACATTTCCAAATTGCTTGTTTATTGATCGAGAGTTAATAAAGCAAAAGACAACTTTACAGCTTAAATTAAATGAGAGTTTCCTTTGATGTTCAAATTATCCAATCAACCAACGGGCAGTGAAATGTAAGCATTTGAAAGTTTTATCTGTAAAGAAAAAAAAATGTTCGAGATAAATGGATCTCAGTATAGACACGGAGGCTAAGTGCTAATGAAAAACCCGTGCAACTTAGCGTACAGCGATTTCCTTTAATTCTCAGGCAAAGGGAACCCTTGTTGTTCAATCCACTGTACTCCAAACCTGAACAAGGAAAACTACTTCTGAGACAGCTGTCATTTGGCAGACAGTAAATTCTTAAAATTAAAATTATTTTAGTAAACGAAATGAAGTGTAGGTGACTTCCTAGATTGATCAAAATTCTCACATTTGGAATGGCAATGTGACTTAAATACCGTTTCTGGAATATCATGGTGTAGCTGTTTGGGTGATATATATGATCAACTATATGAAAGAAATTGACCTCTTCGAAAATTTTAGGAGCTTTTGACATTTCTTCACATGGTGAGTCACAAATCTTTTTGAGTACAAGGAAAAATCAAATACTCTGTCAATGATGAAAGTAAGTGAGTATTCCAAAGGCTTGCCAGGACTCAGCAGACATCAGCCTCTTATCTGCTCTGCCCCACGCATTGACTATTTCTTTGGAAATGAAGTTAGGGTTACTCCAGATCCTGGATAAAGTCATGGAGGGGTTTATTTCCTGTGATTGCATCATGAGGTAGGAAGAAATCAAACATTGTATAAAGACAGTGCCAAAAAATGTAAAACATGAAGAAGCAAGAAAGAGGCTTCTTTTTGAAAAATCTGTCAAGTGATATAAAACAAAATATTGACAAAGGGTATTTCTAAGGTGACACTAACGTTATTTTTGTTTACTCATTTCCCACATTTTCTAAATTTTTAGATAATGAGCATACGCTGCACTTAAAATTAGAAATAAAGCTATTATTTTGAAATAAGACTAACAAGATAATGATATGTGCTTAATGGTTTCTTTGATAGTGAAATTGCAAAAAAGTTTACTTGGGGACTAAGTACATTGAGAGCTTTAATTGTGTTACCAACGACGATTCATTTATATTGTTTCTTGTCTTTTGTTTTGTTTTTCTTATGCAAAGCTACCACTACCTCTTCATCCATCCATTGGCCACCAGGAGTCAGGATGAGTCTTCAAGGTGCAATTTTTTTTCATTTATTTTCCCCCATTTTATTGATATGTGCAAGCGCAATATATAATGTTTACATTGAACTTGAGTATTTTGTACATATACATATCTCAGCAAAATTACAAATCCTTCTCCTCTCCCTTTTTGAACTTTCCTCTCCATCCTCCTCCCTTGAGTTTCCATTATTTTCCACAGTAAGTTCTATGAAATAGTTGTGATCGTATCAGAGAAATCATTCGATATTTCACCTTCTCCTTCTGACTCACTTCACTAGGCATGATGTTCTCAAGTTGCCTCCATTTACCTACAAAAGCCTGAAACCTATCTGTCTTTATAGATGAGTAGTAATCCATTGTAATATAAACACCTTGATTTATGTATCCATTGGTCTATTGATGGATATTTTAGTGTCCTCCACATTCTGGCTATTGCTAGTTGCGCTGCTATAAACATGGGTATACATGCATCTCTGTTCTATGTTGTTTTTAACTCTTTTGGGTAAATTCCCAGAAGAGGTATCACTGGATCAAAGAGAGTTATCTCTAGTCTTTTGAGAAACTTCCACTCTGCTTGCCATAGTGGTTGTACCAGTTTACATTCCCACCTGCAGTGCAGGAGGGTTCATCTGATCATGTGCCCTGTGCTTTCTGTCGTTGCCTGGTTGTGGTCTGTACAACCCGTGACCTGCCTACCCCTCAGCTGCATCTCATCACGGACTGTCCTAACCCTTCTCCTCGGGTACTTCTCTTGGGACTTTTAATTACACGAAATTACTCACATCTTTGTGTCTTTAGCCCTTTACTGAAAAATTATTTCTTTATAGAAGCTGTCCTGATTTTTAGTTCAATTCATGTTCCTTTGCCATTTCTTGTCATCAGTCAATATTTTTAACCCTCATTTTCACCCTGTGTGACTCATATGTTCCTTAGCACAAAGCCTGGCACAAAATAAACTATATATATATATATATATATATATATATATATATATATATATATAACGGAAAAAATGAGTTGCCTAGCAATTAGGTTATTCTACATGCCCCAGATATTTTCCTGAAATATGCAGAAAAATTCACAAAGCTTTATTTGTTCATTACTCTTTAATTCACTTTGTATAGCACATTTAAGCATCATAGGAGAGGAACGGATGAATTTTAACATGGACTTTGCCCCAGAGTTCAAAGTATTAACCAGTATTTCCTTTTCTCAAGTTTAGGGGCTTTTTGATGGAAGTGCAGTCACTTGACAATGACAGAACTATGCTTGCATTTCAATAATTATTATTTTTTGCTATGCATGCAATTTTAAGTAATGTAGAATTTTTTCATAATTTCTCTCTCACCTTCTGACGCTCAGAAGACTTTCACCAAATTTTGCAGCTTCCCTCTAAGACATGTTTTGAATGCATCTGACTATAACTACTTCTCTGCTACCGCTGCTCCAAGCAGCTTCCATCTTCTGGGTCCTTACTGGCCTCCTTGGTTCCTTTCTGCCCCCTGTATTCTACTTCCATAAGACGACACAATGTCATTTTAAAACCTACGTTGGGTCATAGTATTTCTCTGTCTGTTCTTTAAATTGCTTCTCTTTCTATCGCTATCAACGTAAACTCCCCACGAGTGGCACTGCCTTACCGTACTTGCCCTGTCTAATTCCATGATGAGGTGTTATTCCCCCTTGACTGTTACTGACAGCCACAGACCACGCTCCCCTCCGTGCCCCAACCTTGGCCTTCACTTTTCTCCCTGACCTAAAGGCTTCTTTCATGCCTTACTTACTATCTTGTTGCTGGTTCACAATACCCGACACCCACAACTTCAGGGAGAACAGGGTTGTTTCGCCTCACAGCTCAGACGTCTTGGATCATTAATAGTCAGCTTCATTCATATGTTTGGAAACGCTGAACACTTTCTGATGTTTTAAGGCGGCGATTTTATTTGACATTTAACTGCAACATGGCTTTCTTTTTGCTGAATCCTACCCAACTATCAAAATTTATCACAAGTTCCATTATCTTCCAGAAGTCTTTTCCAATGGCTTTATCCACAGACAGTGTTCTCTTTTGACCTATTAAATGTAATTTATTACTATCCAAGTTATTTTTAAAGGTGCAAAGAGGTGCTACTAATAATATGTATATAATACAAACCAATCTAGACAATGCATGCCTCTAATCATACCCAGCCTCAAGATAAGAAATAAAAGCAAACAAACAACCTCTACATATAGTTCAGTGCAAAGGCCCTGGGTTCGATTCCCAGTACTCATCCTCCTTTTCTCAAAAGAAAAAAAAATAAACTTTACCTGGTAATCTTTCCCTAATTCCGTACCAGACTAAAAGGCCTGGCAAGCCGGTTTTGTTACCACCTTTGATATTTACTGTCTGTGGACCCTCAAGCAAACTCATAAATTCTCCTCTGACATTTAGATCTCTCCACTATAAAAAGGGAAGACTATTTACCAGTCACATGGGGTTCCATGCTAATCAAATTTTATACCATGTATACAGCACCAGGCCTAGTATCCCACTCAGGATCCAAAAATGGAAGCCAGATATTCTGGTAGTCACAATAAATAATAAGCCCTCACGGCAGACAATGGTAAGAAATCAATAGGAACAGTCATGTAACAACACAGAGAGATTCATCTCCCTTGGCACGACTTCTGCTGAACGAAATGTGACAGAGTGTAGATTTATCTTGAAATTCTCCCAACAGAGGAGGCAGAAATGATGATGATGATGGACATGAGAGCAAACACTTTAAGCATTTGTGATTTATAAGATATTATAAACAAACCCCACCTTGTAAATAATTTCACTCCACTAACAAGTCTCTAAAGTGAGATCTATTATTACTCTAATTTTTCAGATGAGAAATATAAAGCAAGAAGTTAAATAAAGCCCCCCAACGTCACAGCACCCATAAGGTGATGGACCTACACTTTGTCCACGGACAAAGAGACAGGCAAAACAGTTACTGCGATTGGAGGGAAGCTGTCGCTTACACACATTTGAATAAAGAGGTTCAGTACAGATGTCCTGCCCACTATCCTTTGGCCTCATCAGTGTTTTGTCAAACCAACTGCTTCATATTTTCTGCAAATATTTCACTGGAACATTATTTAAACATGTTTCCATGGATGATTTTCTTATATATTAGAAGCTGAGAGAGTGTAATCTCTCGTATAAAATTCTGTTAGTCTGCGCTGCCAGTTAAGTTGATTTTGGTTGTTATTACTTTTCCAACGTGGTGTAAGCATCTCCTGCCATTGCTTTTTGATCGTGAAGACTATGGAGATTGTGTGGTAAACAATTAAAAAGGATTTATAGCCATTCTATGTATTGATCTAGATTCTTCTCAGTGTCAGACAGCTACTACAAAATAATTAATTGGGTGTTGACAAGAACGTAAGACACTAACAACTCCAAGCAAATTTTAAATAATCTTTGTCTTAATCATGTTTTTGTTCCTGTGTCTGAGTACCAAAGATTCATAATTTGAGGTAGGGGAGGGAATTGATTTTAGCTCACAGTTTCAGGTCTCAGTTCATTCATGGGTGGGTGGGAATGGCAGAGGAGTAAATGGACAGCTGCTTATGGCAAGGAAGGCAGGAAGCCAATTGACGGAGAAAGGGCACAACTAGTGTATTCCCTTCCGGGTCCTATACCATAATCTGCTTCTTCTGGGTCAAGCCTCACAGTCCCACTCCTTCCCAACTGTACCCCACCTCTTCTCAGCACATGATTCCATAGGACCTCCACAACACCCAAATATGTGGGGATTTGGGGAGAACTTTCCAGGTCCAAACTACAAAAATCTGCAAGTTGACATTGCATGTGCCTCCAAACAATGAAATTGTTCTCATTGCCTGACTTCCATCTCTCTGGCCTCTACCTGCTTCCCCAGCCACTCTGCCATCTGTGCCTATGGAAAGGATCCCCTGCCTCAGTGCTGGGAATTCTTTCCTTATGGCTATTTTTCTCATAAGTATGTATTATGTAGTTATATCTAACTCATTATTGCTGTCCCAGTTAAATGTAGTCCCTTCCCTAATATAATAGATTAGGCTTCAGCCCTAGAGTTCACACCCCTTCTGTACACTTGTCATTTTATAATTATTGCATCCTTTCTGTCTTTCCTTCTAGATTGGGAACTGTCCAAGAGCAGCCACCGCCGATAGCTTGATCACAAGCTGATTTCTCATATTCTAGGAAATGCAGAGCTTGTGAAAATAACCAGTTGATTTTGAAGGGATGAAAGTAACCCAACACACAAATTTAAATCTAAATGTATTGATAAGGGGTGGGTGCAAATTTTGAAATTTCTGATTATTAAACAAAACTTAAAGTATGTCATACTAAAGTGTAGAATGCAAACACACTAATTTTAAGTGTACAACTCAATGCACATTTTAGGTGGTAGTTGGTTAACTACCACCTAAATGCAATACACAAGACTTTAAACACATTGTCACTTCCCTGAACCCACCCCCTACCTTCTACTTCCAGAGGAGGAACCACTCTTTGGACATCTATCACTGTCATTTAGTTTTTGTTGGTTTGTAAATTTTATATAGATAGAAATATCTCAACATATGTTCTTTTACATTTACTTCTCTTGATCACCATATTATTCATTGATGTTGTATGCACTACATTTTTATTTACTGTTGTGTGTGACTCCATTGTATGGATATACCATGACGTTGCCATTCATTCCTTTGTTAAAAGACATTTGAGAGTTTTTTTTTTCCCTCCAAGGTTGAAGCTATAATGAAAAAAACCACTAGCAACAAACATTCTCGAACAAGTATTTTGTTTTTTGAATAAAAAAACTCTTTCATAACTATTATGAAAAACCATTCAACAAATCTTATACTTTTCAGAAATACTTTTCAATTCTTAAAAGTGAAATTAGACTAGTATTAGATTTTGCTAAAAATAGAATGAAATTGTAATTGATGATTGGACAAAGAGCATTATGTCAGAAATAGAAAACCTTGAAAATTTAATGAAACAGAAAACTCATTAAATATGGCAGAGTATCTAATCAAAATATATGCATAAAAAGACAGAGTTTTTCAGAGGAGTTTGACTCAAAATTGAAAATACCAAACTAAACCAATAACCTTTAAAATTCTACACATTTCATATATTTGATTGACATAAAGTGACTCACCTATCTAAGAATGTACACAGAATTCTTAATTTTAACAGCATACTTCATATACAGAGAATGTTAACTTTACAAATATATCATGCATTACATAGTTAATAAATGAACAGGAACTCGAATGCAAGATGAATGATGCTAACTTTTGTCTGTTTCCCCGTCACATCCTGATTACATCTCATCAGGAAAAGCTACACTTAACATGATTACTTATGACCAAGTGTCTTTAATTTTTAATGTCTTTAAAGCTATGGCTTGTGCTTCGGAGGTTTTCTCTAATTAGAAGTAATTTGTTGCATATACATTCTGAACTAACCTTGTCAGTGCATCTCGAACTTTGCCGTCACATTCATGTCAATCACTCTGCCAAAAAGCTGGTATCTTGTTGTGAGAAACACACATTCCATTTCACAAAGGGTAAAGTTCCTTGTGTTTGTCTGTAGAAATTATGTTATTTATAATGTTCATTGATACTAGATCCAGGAAAGCAAAAACAAAACAAGAGCTATTTTTGAGCCAGAAAATATCTCAGACATTGTAAGAAAAAAAGGCAATGTGCCTGCCACTTTATTTAGAAAACCTAACTATATTCAACTCTAGTTCCCAGTGGGATCCCAAAGTTTTTAAAAATTTTTAGAGAACAAATTTGGAAAACTCCTTACTATACTTTTGTTTTCTTCATTATCTTTAGAAAGCTTTAACTCGTGATGCCTTTCCCTAAGCATTTTGTTAAGTGACTGCATGAAAATGCCACAGTTGAATGACATTGGGGGCAGAAATGGCTCATGTATTGTACCCTTTTCCAGATAAACGATTTGCCCTTTGATGAAAATGACTAGCATTAAAGTCAAAGTGACTGATTGTAGGCTCAGCCCTGGCTGCTGAAAGAGAAACACACCATATTTCTGGGAGGGGTGGAGTAAGCTGCCTCGGTGAGAGCGTGAGCGGCCCGAAAGTAACCTGGCAATCTGGCTTCAGGTCTTTTATCTAAACCCCAATGAATATACGCAGTAAGAAAAATGGCGATAAACACTAACTTGACTCATTAAACCGATCGGCATCACTCCTCAGGGAGAATTGCCTTCCACACAACAAGTTTGTGCGAATGTCCTTGCCCCCATTAGATTTTAGTCATGGCTGGTTGGCTGACAAAAGTAAGCTGCCAGTAGTTTTCTTTATTTTTGCTAGACTTTAAATTTAAAAAAAGCTCATTCTGTCTGAATTTGGAAACAGGGAGCCTTGTCTATATCAGCAAAAACATATTATTCTTTCGTTTTTTTGGTTTTTTTTTTTTTTTTTTTTTTTACTGATGGCCCTCTCTTCAAATGTGCAAGAGTTTATCATATTAGTATCAAGACAGCTAAAATGTTTCTATTTTTCTTCAATATATTTAATTAAATATGCTAATTCTATACCAATACATATGGTAAAAAGACACAGTGTTGCCTCCTAAAATTTTGTTAACACAATATCTTAGTCTGAACTCTTTAATCCCTTATATAGGAAGAAAAAAAATATACTCAGTGATAATCATAAGATTATTATTTTATATTAAAAGATGTACTAAGATGTATTAGGGATATTAATAATTTTTACACATCTTGAATAAGTTTTTGTGCTCCTTGACTAAAATAAAATGAAGCATTCATAAATTTAAAAATTTATTTTATGGTTGCAATTATCCTTTTATCTGTTCTACCTGTATGTGTTCTGGTTTCATGGAATAAGATAATACACTGAGAGTGTTTAACCAACACAGGTAAGTCATGTAAGCTTGGGGTTACTGCTATCTTTCTTTTTGGTTTTATAAGACTAATTTTTTTTAACGAGTGTGATTGAAAATGTTTTAAGTAAGTTTTAGAGTCTGAAGCCAGACCACTGAGGATTAAATTCTGCTTCTACTCCTGTCTTAGTTACTTTCTCATAACTAAGGGACTCTCGACCCAATATCCACAACTTTGGGGAGGAAAAGTTGATATTAGCTCACATTTTCAGAAGTTCACAGCCCATTCACAGGTGGGCAGCTAAAAATAGTGGAACCACAGGGTGGGGCTGGAGCAGTAGATGGAGCTCTTCCAGGCATGGCAGAGCAGAGTCAAGTGTGGGAGGACAGAGACAGCTCGCTCTCCTGCAGGGCAAACCCTAGGCACCTGCCCTTTCAACCAGGCCCCAGCCTCTCACAGTAAACAGTATTCTTAGGTGCATGCAGCATTTCGGGGACACTCCAGATCCAAACTGCCAGCAGACCCCTAACTGCTTCCTTAATTTTAGATCAATTACTTGTTTTCCCTGGGCCTTGGTTTTCTGACTTGTAAAAGTAGAGTAACTAAGCCTGGCTCGGTGTCACAGACCAGCAATCCCAGCACTTTGAAAGGCAGAGGTAGAGGAAGTTCAAGTCTGAGCTCAGCCTGAGCAACTTAGCAACACCCTGTCTCAAATAAACAATAAAATTGGGCTGGAAATGTAGCAAAGAGTGAAGGCCTGGTGCTCATACCACAGTACCATGGAGGTTTTAAAAAGTAATGCATTGAGAAAACTTGTGTTACATGTCTGCTGTGAGGATCCGTTTAGGTTAATATACAGAATATGTTAAAAACAGTTCTCTGTAGTAAAAATAGATTAGGTCATTGTCATCATCAACATCATCTGTGACATTCAACAAGAAAAAAGTTCAGTCTTTATATAAATACAACCTAATTTAGCAACTGAGGAACTCAAGAGGAAGTAATTAGAATGATATTTATTTCTCCCAAAAATCAGATATGCAGATACAAAAATAGCAATACCATTAGTTGAACATTTAAATCCCTGATAAGGTGTGTTAGTGATATGGTCAAGACAATATTTTAAAATGAAAGGTTTATTTTCTGGGAATGAAGAAAGAGGAGTAATCTCCAGGTGTGCAGCCCCTCCCTTAGCTCTGAAGCAAGGAAATAACAGAAACGGAGCTAAGCAGATGACTGAGATTGAGAGAAATGCAGTTTCTTTCCAGTTTAAGGACATTACGCCAGGCTTCAATGGCGTCTACAGGTGATGGAAGGGGCTAAGGGAGGGCGGACAGGAGGACAACAAGGTCTATGTAAATGTCAACGTGTGAAACTTCAATGAACTGTAGGATGCATTTTGCATCCTTGAATCTATAATCCTCTCTTCCATCAGGCATAGCTCATAAAAGTCTCTAGGCCATAGAGACAAGGTGGAGAAAAGGGAAATTTGGAGAAATGGCTCTCAGCAAGTCCTCCCACAGCTATCTTGGAATGAAACTTTTCTTGTTCTATCGCTAGGTGTGGCCTCTTGATTTGGGCCAGCAATGAGATGAGCTCACAGTTAAATTGGCCTGTCACTGGCTGGTGAATTAGCTTTCTATCATCAAAATAAAATACCTGTGATAACCAATGTATAGGAGGAAAGATGGGTGTTGGCCATGGGTTCAAAGCACGCTTGGTCTGTTCCATGGTTTTGGGACCTATGAAGAGGCAAAAGATCATGACAGGGTGCAAAACATCTCAGCTTGTGGCACCTAGCATACAAAGGAAAGAGATAATGGCATAGGGTCCTGAGATCCCCTCCAAGGGTCGGGCCCCAGTGACCTCAAGTGATTCCGTTAGGTTCTACCTCTAGATGTCTCACCTTCCTTCAATAGTGCCTCAGAATGTTCATGAAGCCTTCAGCACACGAACCCATGAGCCCATTTAAGATCCGAATCATAGCACAGAAGATTCCGGAAAGCTGTAAGTTCCATATATTGCTTATGAGAGTATAAATTGGTAAAATCACTTTGCCACATCCAACAAACTAATAGGAGAACAAAAGCTAAATATTTTATATCTATACCAAAGAATAATATATGGCTATTAAAAGAAATGAACTAGGAATATGAATCTGCCCCAGAGAAGTACTGTTAAAATGCAAGTTGCAAAATTCCCTCTGTATATGTAAATATATAGATATTTTCTGAGGAAAAGTCTCATTTTGTAGTCCAGGCTTGTCCTGAGCTTGCTATGTAGCCCAGGCTGACTCAGAACTCACGGCAATCCTCTGCCTCAGCCTCCTGAGTGCTGGGATTCCAGACACATGCTGCCACTCCTATCTCTGCATACATAAGTTAAAAACTTTCCAAAGCTAAACCACATATAATCATACATCATTTAAAAATTTTAATACACTAGAAGGATACACATTAAATTCATAATACTCTTTTTTCATGGAAAAATAAAGGAAAATGGGAAGAAAAGGTTTTCTTTAAATGAATTTTAAATTTGTTTTCTTTGTTGAAAGAAAAATCCTTGACAAATAAGATTATTATTTGATTTTTGTAGGTGGTTGGTACCTGGATCTTTATTGTATATGTCTCTGAATGTTGTATAGCTTAAAATTTTCTCCAAACAATTGTACTTTTAAATTAATGTTGAAAGAAAATGTTCCAAATAGACAAATACTATGCAATGCCAATTGGTCATAGACAAAAATAACTTTCTGTTTTTTCCCCATTTTATTGATATGTATAAGTGCAAAATTTAAGGTTTACAATGAAGTTTAGTATTTTGTACACCTACCTATCATCTACCCTCCCTCCCTCCCACTCTACCACCCTTTTTCACTTTATTTTTCATTTTAGGTTCCGTAAGAGTTGTGATCTGGGTCTCATAGCAGCACAACTAACAATAGCTAAAATATGGAAGTCACCAAAATACCCATCAACAGACAAATGGGTACACAAACTGTGGTATTTATACACAACGGGATACTATGCAGCTATAAAGTTTAACAGCATGGAGGCCTTTACGGGCAAATGGAAGAAACTTGAGAACATCATGCTTAGTGAAGTGAGTCAGAAGCAGAAGGTGAAATAGCAAATAACTTTCCATTTTAAGGTGAAAAAGGATTAACATATTCTACTTTGTGAGTTCAAGAAGGTCAAAATTATTTCTACCCGTCATTACAGCTCTCAGCCTCCAGCACAGAATCTAGCATATCTTAAGTGTTTAACAAACTTTCCTTAAAATATGCGGGAGTAAATTTTATCTCATAAGAGCAAATCACGGTCACTGATTTCTAAATAAATAAAATGATGTGAAGGGATATAAGAATAATGAGACATTCATCATATTTAAATATATGTTAGTAATATTTTAAAATTGTCAGTACCTATCATTAGCAGAGCTATCAGAATACTATTAATCTCACAAAACTTGCTTAAGAAATTTAAAATGGAAATAAGGATTGTGGGCATAGCTCGGTGATTAGAGTACTTGCCTAGGAAGCACAAGGACCTGGGTTTGAGCGCACCCCATACCACATCACAGGTGGTTGTGGTGGGACATACGTGTAATCCCAGCACTTAGGCAGCTGACGCATGAGTTTTAGACCAGCCTGGGCCATATGGTGAGTTTAGAACCCACCTGGATGTCAGAGCAAGACCTTATCTCAAAAGTAAGTAAGTAAATAAATAAATAAACTGGAAATAAATAATAATAAAATTTATAATATTCCAGTCTTGAAAATACATCCTGAAGAAGCAATCCAAGAAGACAAAGAGATTGTGTGTGTGCAAGAAAATATAATCACATGTATATAATATGTGCTTTGGGCTGGTTGTTCACGATAGAAAACAGAAATCAGGGCAAATGTGCAAATGGCCACTAATCACAAAATGGCTAGTAATTAAATGATGACATAAAATGTACTCATATGTCTGCAGCTATGAAGATTATAATTACATATGTAAAGACAATCTGGTTGAAACATCTGATACCAAATTTATTGATCTGAAAACCATAAATACGTGGATAAAAATTTATAAAATTATTCTAGGTGAAATAAGACACCAGGAAAAAACAGTGCAAATGTTCCTGAGGGAAATTTTGTATGTGTGTGCCCAAGATGAAAAGAGAGGTTTGGTTTTGCAAAATTATTTCCCAATAATTAAAAACATTTTGTAGTTTTTTGGTAAAGAAAAAAGTAGGGAAGAATTTCTGTTATGGGGACAAAAGTCATATCCATTATGAAATACCTACCTCCTAATATCCAGTCATAAAAAAGCAGAAATGCTGTAGTTGACAACGCAGCATTTACTGTGGGATGTAAAAACAAGTGGACTAGCTCCTAGTTTTTATTTTTATTTAAAAAAATACACTAAGAGAAAAAAATTTTAAAAGTATGTATGACTCCTCTCAAATTAGATTAAGAACTTAATTTTTTATGGACTGAAATGTAAAGTTGGAAATTTTAATTATTTTTTTTCTTTTATGAAATGTTTAATCCCACTTTCGGATATAAATCCCTCAAGTTCTTTAAAAACCTTATGAATTATTTTTTTACATGGGATGTCTATTTTTAACTCCTTATTTTTTTTTCTTTGAACTTAACCAAATTTTCTCACAGAACTGATCTAACGGAATATCAAAAATTTGGGAGGCAGTAGGCAATAGGACAGAATAAAATTTAGAAGGTTTATGCACGTATATGTGTGTGTGTGTGTGTGTGTGTGTGTGCGCGCGCGCGCGCGCGCGTGCTCGGGCACGCAAGTGCAAGTGTATGTGTGAAAAAAGTGTGAGTCTTTAGAGTACGAATACGACACATAGGAAAGCAATATTGCATTACATATGGAAAATGTTCTCATTAGTGGATTATTTGAGATTAATAGAGAAAGAATTATGCCCTCCAATATTCACCAAAGTGGAGAAATGAGAAGTTGCATGCTTTATACTTTAAATCTGAGGCATGGAGGGACCAGTGGAGATTTGTAGAGCACGTTGTCCCTGGGCGCTGCGGCTCATTTACACATTACCTGGGAGAGCACCGTGCGCCTGCATATTCTCGGCTGTTGATTGAGTCCTGCTCATACTCCGGTGGGGAGGACGCGTTAATGCTTTCTCTGCAGTGTGTACCTTTCAGACCTCCTGTCTATATTTACCTGTCTGCTTATTTATTTATTGTTTGCGTTTAGCTTGCCCTGCGAGTAGTTCTGAAAATTGTAGGTTGACAATACCTACAGATAAATCTCTCTTACCTTCCGGTTTTTATGCTTGATTTGTTTGGGGACTCGTTCCTCTTTATCCTTTTTCTTCAACTTGATGAAATTTTCTAAAGGTCCATGCATATTTAAACAAAACGTGAAGGACAGAGGTTTCTTTTTCAAATTTATATAGGCTGCCCTTCGGCCTCAAAATTCTTGCCAAAGAAGTTAAACTCTAATGAATCACTGTCGTTCACATTATACAACTTTTTTACTCTTACATAAAAGATAATGCTATTTCTCAAGTTTTAAGCAGATCACCCAAACTCATTTTAGACCCATCAGTAAAACAAAGACATTGGGTAACATGAACCCACAATTCCAATTCAATTAAAGTTTCACGATTTCCCCCCAAAATATTTTAATTGAACACCCTTACAAGAGAAGAGCTGAAATGTTAGATTAAGGTCTTGGGAAAGGTGCTTGGTGAATAAATTCCTAGCAGAGAATTAAAAGGCAGTCCTGGGAAACAATCATGGTTGCATCAATTGCCACAGAACATATTAATGGTTTTGAAAGGACACTCAGCAAAATGCTAATTTGTTTAATAAATATTTAATTGTATAGTATTTCAATAAATAAATTAGTGTTTACACAGTAAAGAATACAAATGTTTTCTGCATACATTCTTGACCTACTTCTCCAGACCTACCTGGATATTTCCCAAAGAATTATTTTTAAAAAGATGAATATCAAAATATTTCTGTTTATGTCAGCTTATGATTGCTAGTTAAATTTATAAAATAATCCAGTGGTTTATCCTTCTTATCTTGAGAATGTTTAATCAACTTTGGTATTTGCTTTACATTAACTCTGTCAAATGTACATTTGTATAAAATCTCTCAAATCATGAAAGATTTATAATTTAAAATGTATTTGGATTATTCTCCAGTTAATCAGCTGGATAAAAATTAGGAGTACTCTAACTAGAACAATTAATTGAGTTGAGTGGAGTGTTATATTTTTTTTCTTGGTGTGCTTTGGCTACATAAATAAACAAAAAGCCTGTTCGCTATCAGGAGCTTGAGTGATGAGAACCATAGCATCCCTTTCAGGATCCCAGGTTAATAATAGAAGCGCAGATCAAAAGGAGAGGGGTCGGGAGGTTGTTTCCTTGATATTAAGCCCATTGCTGTCCCTTTATTGGCTTGCCTAGGTTAAGCAGTTCTGGAAAGACTCAGTCGCCACTCCTAAGAAATGCAATGAGAGGCAGTATCTTGCTTTCCTATTCACATTGGTTCGTAGTGGAAGGAGCGAAAAATTGCCTGCTAGGAATGCGTAGCCTAGAAAGAGGGTGTCAAAGCAGCGCCGAGAGATGTGGGCAACAATCCTGACACTGTGATCACGTGATTGTGAGGCGCCGCATGGCCGACTGTGGCTCTCCCACATCCTTAAAAAAACCCTGCGGGTCTGCTCTTCCTGGGGTCATGCTTTTCCAGGCGAATGAGAAGGATCACTGACCTCTCAAGCTCTACCTGTCCCCACAAAAGCGACTCAGGTCAAAGAAGCAGAAGAGCACATTGATCTGAGGGTGTGTGGTGAGGCGTGGGATGGAGTCGGGGTAGAACTGGTATTTTGCGGAAAGGATTTCCACGATTTTAAAGGGAAAGTCAGTCCATTTACTCAATGGGCCACATCTGGACATTGACCTAGAGATGTTATCGCTGCTTTGCTGCTTTAAGCGTCTTGCTGCCTGTGAGATCAAGGGGAAAAATATGGCATCGCAGATAATTGGTTTAACCAGGACCAAGAGGAAGGCCAGACCTGTGAGAACAACAAAGAGGCAAGGCCATGTCAAGAGCTGGTTGAAAACGTAAACAATTAAAAAACAAAGAACAACAACCACAACACGGACATTAATTGAACTCACACGTCAATTGAGCAGCTTTGGGGACCACTGAGGTTAAAGACACAGGAGTGAAATTTTGTTAAAGAAGAAAAATTCATGGCTCTTCCCTGGTTCCTCTGCCAGGGTTGTGGTGCCCCTCAAGATGCTCAGGCTTGGCTTCCTGTCTCCAGTGAATCTTCTGGCGTCTTTGGTTAGATAAACAATTAGAAAAGCCAGGAAACATAAGATAGTCTTTGGATGCCTGCCTCTTGTAACCTTAAAGGGGTTGTGAAAAAGCAGCACCCTGCTTCATTCTGTCTTGATATAGGCTCAAAATTACTGTAAACATTGTGAGACTATGAGTTTCCCCTTCTTTACGGATTGAACTGATCACCACATAAAAGTCAAGGACCCTTAAGCTCAGTACACTTAAAGGTTTGGGGGTTGTCCCTTCAGTAGCAAAATTGTAATACAATGATCCAAATGCTGGTAAAATATGTAAAATAGAATTATTCTCAAAAGAAACTCTTGAAAGTTATTAGACACTACTTGTGGATATCTAGGGTAATTAACTTCTTCTATGATAAGAGAAGATATTATTAATGATTTCAAACTTTTGTTAAATATTTTTTTATTCTTCAATATATTGCCAAATTGGGCATATGAGTGAGAAATGTATAGTTACAAAGGTTGAGCATAGTGTTTTGTATACATTAATTGCATGTATAGAAAGATCAACATGTGGATTGCTTTGTAGATTTCTTTAAATCTTCACACTGTCAGACTCCTTTTTTGAGCTACTTTGTTCTATCAATTTGTGAGTAGACTAATAATCTGTTGAAATTTTATGGCAAAAAAGTAACTTAGGTTTAGAAAACCTAACTAGCAAACTTCATTTAGATTTCATAATTGAATTCGAGGTTACAGATTGTCAATGATTTAAATTGGATCCTTCTTTACTAATGTTGTCATTTGTTTCCTAATTGGCTAATTTTTCCTGTGCAAAACCTTGGTATAAAATTCTGAAAAGTGGGGTGGTTGGGGGAAAAATTTAGTGTCTTAAACCCTTTCCCCAATAATGAGCACCAAACATTATATATATATATATATATATATATATATATATATATATGAGTTGTTCAAAATGGGATATTCTTTATTGTAATATTTCTTAGTAGAATTTTTTTTAAAATACTGACATTTTTGACAAGTGTTCACAATTGTTTTTGAAAGAACAGATTATTAATATTTCATATATAAATGTTTTTATTATAACATGAGCTACATTTTTGTATTGCATGTAGATCTTCCAATTTTCAACGTGGTTAACAATGACAGCTTTTGAAAATTCTGAGTATTAACCCAAGTCAGTATGAAGATGGACAGGTTAATGGAATGCCAGTCCGCGTTCACACATTCACCAGAATGTTTGCATTGTTCTCAAAGCTCTAATGGCAACCAAGATATTCTGGAAGAATCAAGAGAAGTCACTGAAATCATTTCAAAGTAGTGGTGTTTCTATTTATTTCAAATTGTACATCACCATTCTGTCAAAGGCGCTCCTGAATTATCTCTCAGCAACTGTGGAAGCTGGTGTTCACAGTGACATCTATGTAAAGCAGCACAATGACAACCTCTGCGATTCCAGATGGCCGTTCCTTGGGGTGTCATTAGAGATTTTACCCGCACAAGAAGTTTCCAGAAGAAAGCGCACCAAGAGGTGGTGGGGCAGCCTGGGATAGGTGTCACAAGCGATGATGTATGGGGTACGGGAACGTGAGCGTGCAGTACCCCTGAAACCCGTCAGCACTTTCCAAATGAAAGTGTCAGCACGGTCAGACGCTAGATGCTGATACTACCAGAAGAACGCAGTGACAAGACAGGTTCAACAGATCTGGGTATATGGATTTAAGGAGAAAAAATGACTGGATAAAAATCTAAGACATAAAGAGCAAGAATGGCTGCTGGTCCTGAGAAAACAGCACCATAAATAATTTTCAGAAGATCCCATGATGTGCTGACACACTGCAGTTGTATGAATATTATCAGGTGATAAAGGAAGCAGGCTCTATTTTTAATTCTTCTCTTCATAAACAACATTACATTGATTGTAAAAAGAAACTGTCATGGAGCAAAGTACATTGAAAATAAATTGAACATGATTCCCAGAGGCGATTCCAGTTATTAGTGTGTAACACATACTCTCCCTCTTCTGTGCAAACATATTTAAATAGAAGATTATTTAATTACTCTACACATATATGTACCAAATAAGGGGCAACTGAGTTTTCTTAAGTGCTTTACGTTTTCAGCTCTCCTCTCTGCCTTGTTCCTGCCTTAAGCAGCAAAGACAGAAGTAAACAAACAAAAACGTCCTAAATACCTTAGTCCCTTAGATCTTCCATTCCCATCTCCTGCTGTCCTTCATAACGTTATTTAAAACCGTGCGTCTCTTCACTCCTTTCAGTGCCAGGCTTGACTTGCATTCCTTTTTCATACTTCTTACAGGTGTCTTATACTCAATATATTTTGCTTATTATTTGGTTTAAGTTGGTCATTCCTCAACTGGAAGGTAATGTTCGTAAGAGAAATAATTTTTTTAATTCTTTGTCATTCATTGCTGTGTCCCCAAGACCAAGGTGAGTCCCTCTCACAGAGCAGATCTACTATTCAGATTTGTTGAAAGACATGACTGAAGGGATTACAAAAGAGAGGAGAGGCTCCAGCCCTCTGTGTTCTGGCTTGGAAGTGGCCTTTTCTTCATGACCTTAGCTACTTGTCCTGAGCTTGAAAGCACAGACTTGGTGGTTTTGGCCTTGGCACTGTCATTGTGCTTTAAGTTTTAGCATGTCTGTAGTGGAACACAGGGGCAACCAGAGTGGAAGATCACCTTGAAGCCACCACCAAGCACATCTGGGCTAAGGAATGGCAAATCCAGCACTTTCCATATGTATTCATGACAACTCTAAACCGGTACTATCTACTATGGTAACCATCAGTCACACAGGCCTATTGAATATTTGTAATGTGGCTAGTCAGAATTGCAATGTGTTGTAAATACAAAATACATACCAGATTGTAAAGAAAGCCTTCAAAAATGCAAAATATCTCATTAGCAAGTTTCTATTGATTATGTATTCAGCTAGTATTTTGTGTTGGATTAAATAAATTTAATAAGAACTTTAATTTCATCAGATTTTTTTGACTTGTTCATGTGGCTACTGGCAAACATAAAATTAATTGTGTTGGTTGAGTTTTTGGCCCTTATCCTGCTTCTCCTGGCCACTACTGTTCTAAAGCTTCCTCCACCCACTGCTGGGGAGGAAGACCTTGAACATGGGCCTGACACTCTGTTCTCTCCCTCTCCATCCTCCAAGGATACCTGAGAATGGCCCACGCCACCATGGTCTTTCTTTCTGATAACCTTTTTCGTGTTCTTAAGGCAGTGGTTCCTGAATAATATTTTTTATTTAAAAATTACATTTTTAATCATATCTGATATAAATAATAGCATGTGCATCCAATATGGTTCAAATAGTGGAAAATATTGATAATGCAGTGGGGTCATCCATAATAAAAAATGGCCAGATTATCTGAATTTATGAATAAAAAATCTATTTTTTATTCCAAAAGACTTCGCATTCTGATAGTTTCTATTTCAATGGCTAATTCCTGCCAGCCTTAGGCAACATGTGGAGAAGAAAGTGGAATATTCCCCCTCTATGCTTTATCATACAGTCAACATAGTACATACTCTGGCCTAATAAATATTGAACACTCTTAAGGATAAAAACATCTTTCTAATAAACTTTAGAAGTTTTTCAAATAGAGATTAAAACAACAATGAGATTTCAACTTACACCAGAAAAAGGCCATCACCATGAACAACAAAACTTGCAAGATTTTTTTTTTTTTTTTTTTTTTTTGTGCATGTGTGTGTGTGTGGTGGGGGAGATACTCTTACTCTGTTAAGTGGAATGTAACTGGTACAACCACTATGGAAAAGAATATGAAGCTTTCTTTAAAAAACAAAAAATAGAAGTTTCATTTCACCACGGTTTACCTCTTCTAGGTATTTTTCCAAAAGAATTAAAAACATACTGCAGCATTTTTATGCATACTGCCATTTATAGCGGCACCATTTATAATAGTTAAGTCTTAGAAGCAGCCTATTTGCCCATCAATAAATTAATAGGGTTGAAAATGGTGCATTTCTACCATGGAAGATGATTCAGGCATAAAGAAGGGTAAATTTGAGTCATTCATAGGAAAATGGATACAATTTGATGTCATCATGCTACATGGAATAAATCAGACCCAGTTGGTTAAGTATCATGTGGTTACTCTTATGTGAAAAGCCCACAGAATAAATAATGAAAAGACCAAAGCAAAAGGAGTTGAAAGAGAAGGACAGCCTTTGTGGGGATGCGAGGGGGACATGGAGACTGGAGGAGAGAGAAGGGGGGAAGGAGAAATGAAAATGACTGAGACAAAATATAGGTGTGAACCAATTTCCCTTGATGAATGTAATTCTTTGTGTCACAAACATGTACCAAAAATAAATACAGACACTTAATTAAGAATAAGGTTGCTTTCCAGAATAATCCTATGTTACACAGGCCAACTTTGGCAAGTAATAAAAAGGCACCGAGTGCAAAATACTGTGGTCAGGGTTGGTCAAAATGTTCATGACAATAGCCAAGACGTGGGTCTACAGGCACAGAAAATTAGAGGGCCCACATCATGAGTGTGACTGACCCCAAATGAAAGCGTGTTTCACAGCTACTGCCCCTCAAAGGCAAAGTTCTGAAGGTGCTGAAAGAGCATCTTAGCTTACGTCAGTTCTGATAAAATGGTCCTGATATCATTGGCTGTGGAGTGCGACAGCCTTATTTATCCACCTCCTGGGCTTGTCGCTACTGTCTTTCTTCCTCCTCTCTGTCATCAGCCTATGAGGCAGGAATATTGGCTCATCCCCGGGAAGTTTCTGCCTCTGCTTTACGTCTTCCAAATACTCCAAATACGAGGGCTTCAGGTCCCAGTAAAAAATTCGGACAATAATGACAACCTCGTTCCTCTTCTGCTAATCCCCCTCCATATTTTCCCAAGCTGACTGTCTTCCCTTATAGAATCTCTCTTTTGTATGTTTCCTTGTACCTCTGCAGTACAAAAAAAAAAAAAAAAAAACGTAAATTTGGACCCATTGACCCTCACAAGCTCCAATAATAAAGTTTTCACTAGTGTAATATTTATAGGTAACTTAAATGTTCATAGTAACGTATTAATGTAACATAATAACTTTAAGGCACTGGTATTGGGAATTCATGGCCTTTTCTCTTATAATGGAGCATGTTAGAGATTCTTTGGAATAGTCATTTTCATACTGCTTCTTCTTTGTCCGATTGAGTAGTTATTTCTGTCTTTACTGGCCATCCTCAGGGTCACTGCCTTTTCTACCAGTAAAGAGAAAGAATCCAATACCCACTTCTCTGCTCTTCCTGAGTTAGATTTCTACCCTCTCCTTTGTTACTATCCAAAATGTTAAACTCGTAAAACATAGGTGTTCAGATTCACAGCTGGATGTGCTTAACCCGTCCCAGAAGCCTGTGCTTTGTGATTTTAAATTATTTAGACCTGCCAGATAAGTCTGAATCTGTTTCATCTTCACCTTGTCTTTTATAATATTTTTTTTATCTTACAGTGTTCCCATTAGTCCTCATGGGCATGCTTATGGGCTAATATAGCCCTCGAAATCACCTTCTGGCATTGAAAATTCTGCCTTGGGGCTTCTAAAGCACTGGAAATTCTGCAGGGACCCTATCCTCCAGGCCAGTTGAGTCGATTCCCTGGATCTTTGCAGGAATGAGAAACGCACCCTGACAGTAATTCCCTCCATTGGGTATGCCAAGGCTACACTCTGGCAATTGAATGTTACATGTGGATTTTAGTTTATATTATTTAAAACATACACATCCATGCTATCAGAATGCCCTCGTTTTCACTGTCAGTGCAAAGGTGACAGGCATGAAGTTAAAAGTGACCTGCTTCACAGGAAGGAAATACAAATGCAGTTCAGTACAATGCTGTACGGATGGAGGCGTTGCTGTGAAGAGTCGGTGTGCTGGCGCAGGTAGGTACCCAGGAGTCCCCTTCCCCATCTGTGTGTCCTTACACCTTAGTAAATGAGAAAAAGGCTTCAATGTAAATATGGGTATCTTCTCATTTTCAACAGAATGTCTGCAACACAAAAATGGAAAACAGAGAAAAGCATCTTCCGCTTTGGCTTGAGTCGAAAATTTCTGATATCAATAAAACAAAGAAACCGTGTGTAGAAAGCACACACTTGCCTATGTGCTTTAAAGATTCTTGTGCTCATCTAAAACCTGACCAGAATCCTCCCTGTCTCTCTCGCTGAAGGTGTCCTAGATGGGCCTGCGGGATGCTCTGTAGGTGTAAGCGAAGCTCCCTCCCTTTCTCACACTGATGGGTCCTTGTAGAGTCTGAGGCTCTGTCCCCCAGATGACCTACAGACACAGGAATCCTGACTATGACTTGTGTGTGCCAGAGGCTCTGTGAAGTTCTTTGGTACTGTGTTGGAGTACAGCTAAGTGAACTATGTATGCACGTTAAATTGGTCACAAGGTCTCAGAGAAGTTGTCCCCCCATATCATCAGTTGAGAATGAGATGACCCAAAACAGTTCACACAGTACAATTCCATTTTTGTTAAAAAAAAAAAAAAGCATGCACACGGCACCAACAACTAGGAGCAGCTGCAGCAAAAATTTTGATAACAGCAGCGACTGGTGTCACACAATGCTTCCCATTATTTTATTTTTGGCATATCGTCAATATTCAAAATTTCATGAGTACATTTAATTTTTTGATATGTTAATATAGTCACAGAGGTGAAAAGTGAGAACAAATTAAAAATGAATTCAGACATGAGCACCCTTTGCTTTGTCCATCCTGGTTTCTCTGCATGGTCTTTTAATGCAAAAAGTGTCATCAGTTTCTTATATCTCCCCCCAGGATTTTTAAAAAATGAAAATAAATGCAAATATGTTATTCTAATTTCTTTTTCTCTATAACGGTAGTTTAATGTATTCATTCTCAGAAAAATGCAAAAGCACATGAACATCAGTATTTCACAAACTAGTTTTCTTTCTCACCCCCTTCACATATGGGCTGGTTTTTTTTGTTTTGTTTTGTTTTGTTTTGTTTTTTTTCTAGTCACAGCTTTGTTCCCAGCTACAGGAAGCTTTCTAGGTCATCTTTTTTATTTTATGTTTTTCTAGATGAATACCTAGTTGTACAAACATCAATTACTATCCCATACATAAGGACCTATTTCTGTATAACAAGATAAATAAATTAAATTTAGCTTTAAAGGAATATTTTTTAAAAAGATTGCTCCAAGTCTTGGCAGCTTAAAACACAAACATCCATGAAGTCACACAGTTTCTGATCCTCAGGAATCTGAGAGCGGTTTATGTGAGTGGTTCTGGTTCGGAGATGTTCATAAAGTTACAGTTAAGTTATTGGCCAAGAATGCAGTCATCTGGAGGCTCAAAGGTTTGCTGCTAGTTAACTCTCAAGGTTGCTGGCAGACTGAGCTTTTCATCGACCATAAACTAGAGATCTCTGTTCCTCACTCACTGAATGTCTCTGGAAACATGTATGTGGCCCCCATGTAATAACATCTGGCTTTCTCCCAGAGCAAATATTCTCAACCAGAAAGGAGATCCCGAGTCAAAACTGAAGGTTTGTTGTGTTCGTTTTTAATACATACAACCACAAAAGCAACATATTATGGTATCATTTCTATCATATTCTATTCATCGAAATGGAGTGCCTGAGTCCTGCTGTCTCTCAAGAATTAAGCTCTACCTCTCGAAAGGAGAAATATCAAAGAACATATGGACATCATTCTAAAGTTATAATGCCCTGTGCTGTATTTCAAATATGAAATTAATGTGTCCCCCAAAGTGTCAAGTGCTAAAAACTTGGTCCCCAGTGTGGTGGTATTGAGGTGGTGAGCTCTTCATGAAGCAGAGCCTAGAGAAAGGTTATGGAGGCTCTGCTTTTGGAAGATACCCCTCTACGTCTCATGGGACCATGAAAGTTGGTTGTCATAAGGCACCTTGACACTTGTCCTGAATCTCACCATTGCGTGTGCTCTCTACCTCGGCCTCATGTGCTCCTGCCATTGTGACTACAAAGCCTTTAATGGAGCTCAGAAGATGCTGGCCACCTTCTCTAAAGTCTTCAGTACTGTGATCTAAATAAACATTTGTCTTTGTAAAGCACACAGCTACAGGCATTTTGTTATAGGAACAGGTAACTGATAGGCACTCTGCTTACCTGAACTGCTTCTTTATCATAACTTGATACTCATATCCATTAGGATATTTTTATAATTAATGTGCATTTATACTCACAATTTTCACAAATTAGTTTTAAAAACATGTCTTTTGCAGGTAATATATAATACAGAAACAGTTGACCCTTATGAACTATTTTATCTGATTCTATTGGCATGGTGGAGCAAATTAAATGATAAAAATGAAAGTGTTTACAAATTCTAAAAATATACGATAGTGAAAGATTTCTTTTAACCGTGTTTGTGGGCTGGAGGAATAGTACAGCAGTGAAAGCATTTGCCTGGCAAGCACAAAGCTCTGGGTTTGATTCCCCCAGCAAAAAGAGGTTAATAGCATGGGGGGCACATGCCTGTAATCCTAGCACTCAGAAGGCTGAGGCAGGAATATTGCTCTGTGTTCAAGGCCAACCTGTGCTCCACAGTGAGTTCAGGAAAGCCTGAACTTCATAGTTAGACCTTGTCTATAAATAAATAAATAAATAAATAAAATATTACCATTACTATTTTTAAAAGAAGATACAGGCCCAATATTCTTTGTTTTAATTCCTGTTAGATTTGCTGAAATTGGTTCCCAAGTTGGAATATAAGTTATGGGCCAGCTTTGGAATTTTCCATCATAATATTTCCTGTGAATTCAAGCTTCACAGTAACTCAACCCAGGAAACAAACATAAAATTTGCCAACTACTTTATATTTACTGAATCATATTGGCCTCTCCTGGGGATCAGTGTTTAAACTTTATGTGGTTATTTAGGCAATCACAGTTATTGCAGGTGTGTATAAAAATAGATTTGGATATGAAACAAGGGATTTTTAACCCCTGCACAAGGAGGCCCCAGCAAAAGTTGCTAAAGCCATTCTCTGAGACGTGAAAGGGGCCCAGTGAAGGCCCATGCCCACGTCTCTCCTTCGTGATTCTGTTTGTGGAGTCATTCCTTGGTTCTTATAGAGTTTTTATTTTTAATTGCAGAGGTTTCTTTGAATGCAACTAATTCTGAAATAAGCAATACTTCAATCCTACTGATAATTGCAAACTAGTTGAAAGAGAGGGAAAGGATGGATTGAGAGGGACAAGGGGAAAGTGAGATTCAGACTTAAAGACAAACTTTGTTGATAGTAGGCATTCATATTCATCTTAATTACATTGCATTCAGATTTTTAAAGTTTAGAATTTTCAACTCACGGCCCATGTATTGGATTCAGTTCAAAGTCATGTTTTGCCTGACTCTTAGAAATATGCTTAAAATTTGGTGACTTCTTCAAAATATCTTGGCTCTTCTCAAAAGAACCAGAATATTCAATGACCTCAGGGGGCCCAGTTGGTAGCAATCCCCCAGAGACATGTGGTGCTGCACATGTGTAAGAATTGTCCAGGTCACCACAGTCTCTACTGTATTATTGCATTATTGGTTCTCATATTACTTGCTCCATTGTTAAGATAATGGAAAAATATATTTTATATCTAAGAACCTAGCAACAGTGGGATAGATTCAATGTGTCCCTCTGGACAGATTAAAGAATCAAATTCATTTAAGGAAATGATCGATTGCTTTAGGAGGATGGCTATCCCTCCTATGGGCGCATGAGTATGGCATCCCTGAGCTAGCTGGCATGGAAGTTAGAAGTATCCTTGAGCCCTCCATCAGGATATGGGCTCTTGTGTCCCTACTTGGACATCATGAGCTCTTAGATATTGCAGGAGTATCTGTAGCCCCAGCGGTCTGACAATTTGCACTAGGGGATTCAAATTCTCCATTACAGTCCCCCTTGGCCTCTTGGAGCAGATCTATCAAAGTATGAAGTTTTTGGATTGGAGACTGAGGTTTTCCATGTGTCATTCTTGGCTGCAGGGAGATATGAGGGCTTCATCCATTTCAGATATGATTATTGAAGCCTCCATCCTCACTTCCTCACAGGCTTACTAGCCCAACTGAATGAAGCCTTTGTAAAGGCCGTTTTAGGTAGCATCCATCCAGGAAGTGCTTTTAAGTGCACTTCGTCCCAGGAGGGCACTATCTGCATAATCCAGGGTGCTTGCAGAGAGGTAGCCAGCACTCACTCCACTTCTGCTCAAATGCCAAGAGGGACACCACCACGGTCGTGTTACAGAGTTGACAATTACTCCCTGAGAGCCGATGGAGCTTATACACGCTATCTTCTTCAGACTTATTTTTTCCCCATCTACCCAGACTTTGGCCCACTACACCAGTGATTTGGTTCGTCAAGACCTCTACTCAGAGTGTTTATTTGTTTGTTTGTTTTTACCAACTAAAGAACCTTGTGCTACTTATTGAAGCTTCCATACCTGAGGAGAAGGTAAATATTGGATAATTAACACAAAACAACTTTAATGATCATAGTTTCAAGATTCCTAAAAGTTATTCAAACCACATATAACAGATGCTAGAAGCAGTTTTGTTGTTGGATGCATAGATAGGTTTAGTTTTTCTGTCATTTTTTAATCCTACACATCATCTAGGTTCCAGCTACATGTAATAGAAGCTGGTAATGTTGGCTTAAGAAAGTAGAAGCATTTCTCCTTATTGAGACTTTAGATGTCATCGGTACTCAGTGTTCTAACTTTCCGCTGTTGCGTCTTTTACGTCACACCCATCTTTCTTATTTATATTTTTGTTTTGTTTTGTCTTATGGCAGGAAGAACGCTGTAACTTCTTTAGACTCAACACTGCACTGGAGGTAGAAAAAAATGCAAAAGGGAAGAAAAAAGAGGCACTTGCTTTCAGTAAAGCACAATCCCTTTCAGAAATACACAACAGAATTTGCCTACATGTCGCCAGCCATGAAAATATCATACAGCTATCCCCAGTCGCTCAAGAACCAGAGAGGGCATTTTCATTGACAGCACTTTGTTCTGTCTTTATCACACATCCATGCTGTTGTGTTTTAGAAAGAAATATACAGAAACTTGCAATGAACAGGAAATTAATAGCCATTCTTAATTCTTTTTAATTTCAGAAAATCATATAACCATTTTGAAGATTATTTTTGTCACTTTTCTTTCCTCTTAATTTTCTATTGCTTCAGAAGAAAGATGCAAGTTCTCTCTGGAGGTATGCAAAAGGAGAGGGTTGTGGATGCCTATGGAAGGTCTAAATCTGAAACACTGGGGGAATCTAAGAATCCTTGGAGTCAAATAGCACTCTCTTTGCGATGAAAGTGAAGTGACTCTATGCAAATATGGACACCTCTCAGGTACATTTCACAGGCTAGAAATAATTTTTATTTCATGTGCACTAACTACCTGGCCATCTATGATTCTCCTGGATAGTTCTCTCACCTCATCTGAAGATCAGTCAAAGGCTGAGTTATATATTTTTTAATTATTGGCATTAGACTTTAGGATTATAGTCTGCTGAAATGTGCAAACACAAGTAAAGCAAATATGAGACAACATGAATACATTCATTTAAAGTAAACTATACTCTTATAATTACTTTCTTGAATATTCAGCATAACGTCTCCTCTTCAGGAAGCATGGGCAGTTGTAAGTGTTTGTCATTATCATTCACATCATTAATATTAACAATAATAGCATTTTTGAAGACCTTCACATGTCACGGCTCTGTGAGGCTGTGGCCCTGACGATGGCCTTCTACTCTAAAACAAACGGACAGAGACAACTTCATAATCCCAAGGGGAAAATAATTCCTTTGCAGAATCCCAGCTACTGGCTGGAATGTGTACAACCAATAGAATTGAACTCTTCTGGAGTTTCCTGTGGGTTCCTGGATATTTTCCAAAGGCTCAGACATGTTCATTAAGTCAAATTTCCAGCCAAACCCACTGGGCATGTGTCTCTAAGTGATTGCTAGGCCAGTAATATAACCAGAATGACAAGGGCAAAGCCAGATGTTGAATGAGGAGATAAAGGACATGGGGAAGAGGATATCTGAGATAGCAGAGGAACGGGAACCTGAGGTATGGGTGACCCCACACTCCTTCGACTCTCTGTATAGAGACCTCTCCATTGATTGTTGGCCTTTAGAAGCCGGTTCTTTTAGCTGGTAGGTTGAACACTGGCTGCTCTTCTATAGCCGGGCTTTTCACCTTTGAGTGTTCTAATATCTTAGCCAAAACAGTAAATTCACAGTTAAAGTTTGATGAACAAATAAAATTGGAACTAAAATTTTGAATTACATTCAATTTAACTAATGACCACAAAACTACAACTAACGTGTGAATGAAATGGTAGAAGTGAGTATATTGAATTAAGGATTTTGCAGAAAAGAATGAAAATAGCCATTGTACAGAACGAAAGAGAAGCTGTACAAAAGTAACTTTCTCAGCATTATTTTACATGCATTGCTTACATTTGCAGAGCCTCAAGTAGTCAATGCCAAAATAGTGTGAAACAAAATAATATATTTATCTTTGTAAATATATTCATATAAATATAAGTTTAATGTTTACATTAAATTGTGTTTTATGATTATTGAAGCCTCCATCCTCACCTCTTAACAAGCTCACTAGCCCAACTGAAGCCTTTGTAAAGGCCGTTTTAGGTGACATCCATTGAGGAAGTGCTTTTGAATGCACTTTGTTCTAGGAGGTCACTTTCTGCTTAAAATATGCTTAAATATGTTGTGTTTCAAAATTAAATTGTGTTTTACTAAAATTTACTAATATTTACATTAAATTTAATGTTTTTGATGTTCAGTGTAAATATTTATATTTACCTTATAAAATAAAAATATATTTATATATTTTACAATGCCTGGCATCTTGTAAAATGCCACTAAACCTTAGAGAATAGTAGCTTAACTGTTTTAATTCATCTAGAGGCTGGCAAATAAGTTCTTGATCCAAACAATGTCTGGGAATGTCATGATATTGGAGAGTTTTGTGAATGTGTGGTGGTTACTGTTTCTCAAGTATGGCTCCAAGCTCTGGATATAGACACTTTTCAAAGAGCAATACAGGAACATAAACCAAACAGATTCAAGAACTCTCATATATAACCCTTGATAAATGGAAATTCTTACTTGAACAATCACAGTAACATTAGGGAGTTTGGAGAACAAGATTTTCAACAAAAGACTTATATTCTTCTTTAAGAGGAAGCTCAGTAAAGAGGAAAAGAAAGGATGAAGAAATTATGCCAGAGATAGTATTTAGATTCGTGAAGGGGAGAAACAGAGATCTTTTGTCAACACAGGGAAGTGCTTTTCAAAGGGCCTTGGCTCCCTTTGCGTGAAGGAGAGCCGTCCAATTCCAAGACTGGGAAGAAGATGCTGAAATATCTGTGGTCAGAAAAGCGTGATGTTTTTGCATGAGCAAAGTGGAATAGGCACAGAGTAGGAAAAGACAAATGTTCCCTCCAGGTGCATGTGAAGAAAGCTAGGCTATCACCAGGGCTTTCTAAGGGCCCTTTACAAACCTACGGCAAACTCCCCAGCCATCTCTTAGCTGTCAGCTGCTCTTCTACTCAGTCCAGGACTCCATTAGCTCTGACATAGATGCTGTCTCATTCATGTTTGCTTCAAATTCTCCTCCACACAGCAACCAGGCTGTTTAAGAGAAAAAAAAAAATCTAAAGATCTTGTTGAATGCTGACTATAGGCCTTTTGCTATTTTCGGCAAAGGGCTTACAGCTATCACTAATGTCCTAGCCCAACAACAATGGTCAAATCTTCCTCTACGATTAACCTTTTCCGATCGCACACATAAACTTTTTACCAGATGTTTTAGCAAATGGCTCCTCTCTGTCCTCATGGACAGCTGAGGTAGAGGCCCCTCTTCTGCTTCTTTAAGGCCCTGTTCCCCCCTGTAATAACACACCTACCTACTTGTGTTCTAGTCGATTTCTGTGTCTTTGTGCCTTTGTCGTGCATCATCATGTGTGCATACATTATCTTGTTTCTTTCACATACAGTTTCCCGTGCTTGGTAAATAATGAAACTTTTGTTTTGTAGAACGAAAAATGTGTGAATGAAATTTCATGATTTTATGAACTGAGGAATCACTCTTCTGGCTAAGCTCATTTCCTATGATATTGCAGAAGTTTCTTAGGTCTGACCTTCAAAACTTCACTTGCTGCCCTCTTCATAAGTCTCTTTTTCTAATTATTTACAGCAGTGAGCCTTTTCAGTCATTTTTATTTGATTTACTTAATTTATCCTTCCATCCATCCCTAGGATGTTTATTGGGTAGTCCAAAGGTCAATGGGAGACTTTTATTCAGGTCATGCCTTCACCTGAATAAGAATTCTTGTTGGCAGTGAAGTCAGCCTCGTTCCACAGAGATTAAAAGCCTTACCTGTGGAAAGTCATTTAATAAGGTTTGAACATTCATATGTTGTCTTGCTGACTTTTAAAGGTAATTACAGCTGTAAGTGAACAAATGGTAAAAGTTCTTATGGATATCACGAACTGTTGTTCTGAAACATTCTGCAAGTTGACTAGTTAGAGAAGGAACCACCCCCAAGTTTCTTGAGCAAGTATCTCCGACTTAGGCAGCAAGCTCATAAATCAAATTTATCTCATGTAGCCACCATGCTTAGTGAGGTTTTGGAAGTTAAACACTTCAGTTCTTAGTATGGTCTTATTATTTTAAATCAGATTATGTACAGATTGTAGTTTAGATATATGGCTAACTGAATATAGCATTTCTGTCTGTGAAACAAAAATAAAAAAACCATTTATTAAAGTGCTAAAAGATGTTTATTTTAATTGTTAATCATAGACAAACACTAATCATAAGATTCCTAAATCTGTTAGTTTTGTGAGATAGAAATAAAAATCTTACTATTTCTTGCTGTTATCTCTAACTAGCCTGTTATACTGCCCAAGAATTAAGTAGTAATTTCTAAGCTGTGTCTTAGTTGTAATACACCAAGTTTTGAAATGTAATGTTGATTTTTTCTCTTTTCTGCCCTTCTAATTCACTCCCCTAAAACTTTTCTTTCTTTCAATCTCTATGTAGAATTATACCTTAACCCAAAGAAGCAATCAAACACTCAAGAAAAATTAAATTTTTAGTCTCTATGCAGAGCTATACCTTAACACAAAGAAGTTATCTAAGTTCTAGAAAAAATAAGCAGTATTCTTTTTCTATTAATTGCATAAATTTATTTTTTCAAGAATATTCAACAGTTCTCTTTAATTCTGTAGTTCTTTCTGTTTATGAGTCGACACCGAGAATACTGAAAGGAACTTCTCATATCTGGCTGCCACTTCCTGGGAATGTAAAAATCTTACCATGCCTTTTAAATTTACTGCACTGGGTATTAATTTACTTTTTAATTATTAGCATTTATGTCCTTTTTCTATCTTTACATATCACTTAAATGTTCAAAGGAAATATTCCCTCACTGCCAATCTGAAGAGGTTTGTTTTGAAGACGGGAGTAGCTCAGGGAGTCCCGGCATATGCCGAACTGAGCCAGTCTAAATAGTTGGCAGTTGGCTGCTGTCGGAAGCGATTTTGAATTATATGATATTTGTTTTTTAAAACAAGCAATAAAAAGTGCCAGTAGCTCTTCTACAAACAATGCTCACTAGGACCTCCTAACTTATTTCTGTGTCGAAATTTTTCATTCATCTTTGAATACGTCCTTGAGACTTCCAGGGTGGGTGTGACACAATCAGAGATGGAAAGATACTTCCTCAGGTGAGAAACTCCCAAACTTGGTACCAAATGCTTTGAAGGAATCTTGTGAGTTCTGAACCTCGAATCAGGTTAATTCCCAGTAGACCAGTACCCGTAAAACCCACCTTTTTTTACTTTAGAAAACCCTGTAGTTTTCTTCTTAATTTTTAGTTTGTCAAATTATTATAGCTCCTTGGAATTTCTTCTTTTTGGAAAATTAAATATTCATATAAGAGACACATATGTTTACAGAAATATTTGTATTTCAAGTAGTAAGGAAATTTATGTAGCACCTAACTATTGTACTTTTATTTATTAGTAATTTTTCTTGAGGTTCACGATTTAGCTTCTAATATGTGTGTTGTGGCTCAATTTTATTTTAACTTCCCAAATAAAAATTTTAATCTATTTGGTTGAAGAATGATATTTAATATTCAATTTGAGTGGAAATACAGGTGATTTTCTTCCCTTAACTGTACTTTACATTGTATCCTAAGACTCAGGAAACTGATTATGGCATTCCATTATAATTAGAGTATGGTTTATTTAAGGGTAACAAAAAGTTATCCTCTTCCCATATCTAACTAGAGGTCAGATTCAAGTACAAATCACCTTCATGATTTTTTTTTCTGAGAGAAAATTCAATCATAAGACGTCCAATCATTTTTTTTCATACTTAGGTGACTGAGGATTGAGTAAAGGTTTTTACACTTGTGAATGATAGAAGTCAACAGTTCTAAGGTAAATGTGATTAATAAAAAAATGTGTGTCAGTAAAAATGGAGACTGCAGATTTAATAAGTATTGGGTAATTCTTTTCCTGGTGAAATGTGACAATCACTCTCATTTCTCCAGAAATCTTTATGTGTTGATGAATTAGCCAATTTGCACTGGTAAGCCATGTCTGATCCAGTTATTTCAGTCACCCTAATAATCAATGCAGATCACTGCATGATCGATTCAGCAGCGGAGATGGAATTAATCATAAAGACAGTTCTCCAGACTATGGTCCAGTGGGGTGCCCACAAAGAGACACAGTCTTATACAAAGGATTCTTTTTAGCCAACTGTTTTTGAATTTCACTCTTGGAATTTTTTGTTGTTGTTGTTGTTGGCATGGCTGCGATTTCATTCCAAGTCTTAAAACATCATAAACAATGTTGTGTTTCTGACACAACTGATTTGATATTTAGGTCTTTTTAAAAAAATATATATAACCTATGTATTCATTAACCTAGCTCAAATGGTAACTAAAAATTCGATCTTTGACATAACAGACTTTATTTTCTCTTCTCGTTTCATTAAGCTACTTAAAAATATAAACCTCTGAAGCACACACAGGTACTTATGCAGAGTTTTCATATGTCTTTATTGCTTCCAAATTCCAAATAGTTTTGTAAATCCATATATTTAAAATATGGGATTGATGATTTCCCAAAGATATTTTTCTGAAGTTAGTAGACTTCTGATATTAATAACTTTTATAGCTCTTCCTGAAATGCTTGTTCAATACTGCTCAGAGTGAAATGAGAAACATTTATTTTCATCTACAGGTAGTTATCCATTATCTTTCCTCACCCGCTGGTAGTTCTTGCCTGGATCCTTGTGTGGCAATGTATGCTATGTCACGTGACTTCCATGCCCACTGACTTAATAATCATTAAAAACAACTGGATTGTGCTTCCTGTAAAGTTTGAGGCTGGTGGCAAAAGGTTATGAAGGATAAAGATATCTGTGATCACCATGACCTCTGTAACAACAATACTCATTCCTCAGTGAATTTGCAACAAATGACTAAATTAAGTGAAAATGAGAGTCTAGTTGATTCCTAATCTGAGTAAAATATTATGAAAAGAATACTTATAAACCAAGAATAAAATCACAGACTGATTTTCAGATTTTAAGGTCCATTGAAATTTAAAAAAAAAAAAATGAAATGCTCCCAGTGATAGTCCAGCCTCAAGTTTATTGTGGTCTGAAATTTAGGTTTTTTTTTTTCAGCTCTTCCACCAAAACTCTGTTTAATTACATAATATACATTGACTTCCCAGCATAATGCCAAGTCAACCATAGCTTATGAAATTTTTTACTGTAACCTTGCAAAGATGCTTTAAATTTGCCAGAGTTTATGGAGTATCCATTTTGTGCTTGCCACAGAGGAAAAGAAAAGTCACTTCAGGGCATGTTTCTGGCAGAGGCCAGCTGCCTCACCTGATTTTCTTCTCAGACCTTTCCTTTTTTGGCTCTCATATCAATGTATGTGATTCCTTTTTCTTTAGGCTTTGAGAAATAGGAGTTCATACAAAAGAAATACATATTAAGTGCATTGTGTGTACAATACATTAAATTTAGGTATTCCAATTTTTCTCTTCTCACACTTCAGCAACAATAATAAAAAGTAATTGGAGGACATCTTGGTCAGGGTGTGCTTTTATAACAAGATGCCGTAGACTGAGTGATCGAGAAGCAATAGGAATTCACTCACCACAGTTCCGGAGGCTGAGTGGTCCAAATCAAGATGTCAGCAGATCTGGTACCCGGTGAGGACCAGGAGTCTTCTTCAACGATCTCACCTTCTTTTAGGTCTTCATAGAGTAAGGTCTTCACTTGAGCCTCTTTTTCTTTTTAAGGGCACAAATGTCAGTCACAGAAATGGAGCTGTATGACATAATCACTTTCCAATGGTCTCACATTGGACAGTTAAATTCTAAGATATAAATTTTTTAACTTTCCAAAATGCTCTTTGCAAAGAACAAGTGTGAAGGACTTGTTTCATATGTCAATTAACCTACAAAGGCTTCGGATTCTAAAACACATGTGACATGCACCAACAAATAAGGGGTTTCTGAAATAATAGTTGTATGCTGATTATTCATTTTAGGATATGTTTTTTTTTCAAAGCAACAAATGATCATAAACTCCCTATTGTGGTTTGGATCTAGAATGTCCCCCCACATCTCATATATTTGAATGTTTGTTCATGGTACCATGTGCTCTTGGAAGATTGGGGCCTAGTCTGGAGAGCTGAATTACAGGTATGTGAATTTGATGGCAGGCATATAAATTGAATTATAGGCCTGTAGTGGGGGTTTAACCACTTTTCACACCTGGTTCCAGGAGGGGCTGATCACTGATCACCAGGGGGGACATATAAGCTGCTTCCTGCCTTCCTTGGAGAACTAGTCTCAACTTGCCTTGACTTGTCTCCTGTTTGTGATGTCATAAGAAGCTGTCACCACCTCTGCCTCTGCCACTTAGTTTCATTGCTGCCAGCCACCTCTGAATGGACTCTGACCTTCTGAAACTGTGAGTTAAAATAAACCTTTCTCCTCTGAATTTGTGGATGTCGAGAGTATTAAGTCACAGCAAAGAAAAAGTAACTAAGACGCTCCCTGTTCAAGTGGGGGAAAAAGCTCTTCAAAGTCAGGGACTGTTAGTCACCAATACAGGAACTGTCCCTTTTCTAAACCTGAATAGAAATGAATTCAATAAAAAGAGACATAATGAGGGATTTATAAAAGTTAAGTCCTTTTATACAATGAGTTTCTTATTCTAATATTCCTTTACTTAATCTTCTAGATTAGGCAAAAATATTATTTAAGTGGTAGAAAAAAATTCATTAAAAGATTAATAGTTCTGGTTTACCAATCCACTTACCAGGTCACTTAATTATTTAGTTCATTAATTCTTTAAATATCAGACTTACCATGAACTTTTGTGATTTGCATAAATAAGGTTAGAGTTCTACTGGCAATCACAGTCTAACAACTTCAAATAGGAATTTGGCATCATTTATACATTTCAAAAGAAATAAAGTCACTTTTTAATTCCAAACCAACAAGGCAAACCCAACAGCTGAGAAATCATAGGAATGCAATCGAGCTATTCATATTCAACTATGTCCATTAAAAAGACTATGGTGGACAGTTATAATGAAAGAAAACCTCCAAGTAGGTAAAATATAGCTTCTAAATTAAGCAATATGAAAGATTCTACTTTAGAGATGCGTGCTTCAGAAAATACAACATTAATACAAACACTGTCAAGTCTTCTAGGGATCCTTACTTTGTTTTATTTATCAGAAATGGTGACTCCCTCGGGTCACTTTGAGAAAAGCAATATCTTATCATCATCAATGCCCTAGACTGGAACTGGCAGCTCATGTGTAATGATATCATTTGCACTATACTAATGAATTTGCATCAGTCACGCGCACTGTTTACATTCATACAAATGAATCTATACCACACAAAATTGGCATGTTATTAAATTGAACAATGGAATTAATATAGATAACCATTGGTATTATTTAAACTTCTTCAAGAGTCATTTGGACAGTGCATGGAATAGAAGATTTTATATCTGCAGTTTATCACTATCATGGCAAGTCAAAGAGACAATCGACTATTAAATAAAATGACTTGTTTGGAACCCTCGGGCTCTCCAAGAGCGTTTATAATATACAGGCACTTTCTTAGAGTGGCTTTCTTTTTTTGAGTCCCCCAGGAAAGGTACAAACATTCGTCTTAAGCACACATCTCTGGTGGTTCCCCCTGACAGCTGCACTCATAGTTCTAGATTTGTTATATATCCTTGGAGAGTTTTGAAAAAATAGACAGGATTAGGAATGAATAAATAAAGAAAAAAATCAGTTGCTCTGTGGGCAAATATTCTATTTCTAGCTGAGGGAGGAGGAGTCGTGGCTATTCACAAAAATCTATTAAGTTTATACAGATCTGTAAAAATTCATCAAAGACTAGAACTCTTAGCTGTCTCTTAGTCTCTTTATTGGTCTGTTTACTTACCTACCTAATCATTGCATTTCAATTTTTTTTTTGTTACTGAACACTTAATTTCTACTGGAAGAACAATTAAAACTATATGTTTAAAAAAAACTTATGAGAAAGAATTCCCATATAGATCATTCAGTCTGTGAAATGTTAGAAAATTAGTTTGCAAAAACAAAGGTTTATGCTGATGAAATCAGTTACAGTCTTCTCAAGTGAAAAATTCCATGTTTTATATTATCCTAAAGAAAAAGAAAATGTATTATTCTACCAAATAGCAAATTAAGAGGTAGAAACATCTCTGAGATTCTCTAGATAGAAGTTTCAAAATTTCAGTTTTTCAAGGTTTTTATTTTTTGTGTGTGTTATTCTTGCTTCTGGTATCTTTTATTGTTGAATGTAAGATTAGAAATGTAAAATCATTGATGTAGTCCTGGAAACACTCTCAGATGCAATATGTCTTACAGTATGGAAGTGCGCTCTCCCAATCTCCCTTTTAGAAACAAGAAATCTCTTTCTACTGATGCTGCAAGTGTCTCTGGGACATTGACCAAACCTCATACTCAACTTCCACTTCACCGTTCAAAGATGGTTCATGGGAATGAGCCCTTCCCAGTTGCCTTAGAACAATCGGAATTTGGATAGGGTCACCTGATCTTACGTCAGGTTTCTGACATCGGCTCTTGCTTTGCTAGCAAAAAGAAGAAGCAATCGATTCCTCTCCTTCTACCCTCTGTGTGTCAGAAGATGTTGAGGACATTCCAGACTTATAAGCCACAACTAATGGTCACTGGCTATTGACCTTTATCTTGGATTACTTGATAATCTGTTATTAAGAGAAAATAGTTCCAAATGCTTCAATCGTTGAACATCTGAAGAGACAAAAATGAGGGTCTTTTATATTTTCCAACACTGGATTGAGGATAACATACCTTTTTCTCCCACAAGAGCCTCATAGCTCAGATCCTAATTCCAGCACTGACCAAAGGGTTCATTGGTCAAAGTAAGAGTTTCCCAGAATATCAGTTCTCTACCTATAAAGAATAAACAAGAATATTGGCCTTGCTGGCTTGTTTGAGGACCTGCACAACATCTGTGGAAGAATGTTGTAAACTATGAAGCTCAATACTGCATAATTGAAAGGTATAATTAGCTAATGAGCCAGTCGGCGTTGGGTCTGCACGTCACGCTCTCCGGACAGTTAGTCTTGTGTTCCTGCTGTCTCGTTACCACCTCATGTTTAACATGGCAAAGATCAAGATTTTAATTTTTGACTGCAACACACTTTTCTCTTTTCAACGCTACAGTCCCTGCGGGGAATATTACTCCAGTGCCAATCAAATAGAGCCAAATCTGCATCCATTTTAGAAACTGTTCTTTCAATTTCTCCCTTCATATCCATGAGTTCATTAAGTCTTCCCACTTCCTATGTAGCATCTCTGATTTCCAGTATTTTTTCTCTTAAAAATTAGAAAAAAAAGGATCTGGTCTGCATTCTTGTTATTTAATGCATAAACCCATCTGCAGCCTTTTCATCGGCTTTGCTTCTCTTTTATGTGAAATCTCCCCAAAGATTGCAAAACAGAGAATTCCTGTAACATGACACCCTTCCCTGTGTGTTCTATAGTCCTAAACTGCCTGCTCACCAATGGCACAGAAAGTATCTAATTGTGCATACCTGACGTCTTCATTGCACTCTTGGGAAATAGAGCCACTCTTGGAAAACATCTTTTTACCCTTGCTTTTGCATTGTGGGAAGGTGGGTAGCTGAAAATCCCATCCGTTTTGGAGAGCAATAGGATTTCTAGAGCAAATCAGAATAGATTTTCCCAGTTGTCTTGCCCCAAAAATCACACACTACAACACAAGTTCTAAGATGGAGCAGAAATATTATTTAATCCCATATCAAATTGAAGAGAAGCTAGAACAATGTTTGTTTTGAGAAAATGACAGATATGGGCTAAGGTGAAAGAGACACATTTTATGTTGTGTTCTTATGGGGTTGGGGGTTTGGAGATGGTAAAAATGAAAAGCTGGTCCCGATTCACAACGGAGTACCTCCAGCAAGTGCCGCTGCAGTAGGAGGTCATGGTAGAGGAAAAAACGTTCATCTGTGACGCGGATGTGTGCTTGGGACAGAATCAGGACTTCGAGAAAATAGTAAGACCGATGAACCAAAGTGTGAGCTGTTAGGATGTGGGGACAAGAACATTGTGGAATGGACCACAACGCCATGAGGACTGGTGCGGCGTGAGGGCAGCAATGGGGGACACTCCGATTCCCACCGGTGGGGAGGAGCGAGACAAGCCAGTGTGGAGAGCATATTGCACACCAGGCTCTTGTCCATAAATTTGGTTAGATAAATCCTGTAATCATTATTGATAAAACAGTAATGTATTCAAATTCAGAGCTGACAATTGGCCCAGTGCCAAACACTTGCAAACTACTTCCAAATCTCTCGCTATTACCAGATGATCTTTTGTGATGACTCTGTGGAACAAGCAGCATCAGCCACTTGTAGCATCTTAGCTCCCTAAATTATTCCAATGAATGTAGTAATTTAAAAATATTGTTTACCTTTAGCCCTTATGTAAGATTCCATAATATTAGTGCTAATTTTACAGATTTTAATGAATGTTTTTAGAAAGGTAGAAGTTAATCAAGAATCTGTGTGAATTTTTTGCTTGTTTGTTTTGAGTAAGAACTGAGGATGCTGTGGTGTCTGAGCTGCATTTGCTGAGTCTTCCAGCAGCAAGTTGATGCTTGCAACAATAAAATCAGAAGACACAGCACCTCTAAGGCTTTGGAGTCAGGAAGAAGAATGCGTTTCTTTTTAAATGCTTTCTTCCTTCCACATGCCATTACAGACTGATACTATTTCCTTACCACTGTCTTTAACTGCTACTTTCAGTACAGATCATTTGACCTTGGAGCTCAAAACCACTTCTGAACTCCGTGGGTGGGGAAAAGACTGAGGACCGCAAGATGGTGACAGATACATCTTCTCAATAAGTCTTCATTGAGAAACTTCCAAATGCTGGTGATTAGAACAGTGAAAAATATGCAAAAGATCTTCGTCTTACTTTGGAGCTGGGGTCAAATCCCCACCCTATCCCTTGGCCACATGATCTTAGAAGATGCTACTGCTACTCTTTCATGGTTTCTTACTCTACAGGATGGAAGTAATTATGGTATCCACTTTTTAAAGTTGTTGTGAGGCTTAAATAAAACAACTCAATGAAATGACTTATTGCATAATAAATGCTCACTAGACACAACCCAACACATACCCAGACCCAAGCACACACACCCTGTACTTGATGCCCAGAGGGGCAATTTAAACAAATTCATGGTGTAACAAGCGACAGAGAGGAACATGAGCACCAGAAACACGGATATGCACATGGAGTTCTATGTGGCCAAATAAATTAATTAGGTTGAGTGACAACTTCCATAAAGGAATTCTGGTTAACACAGAGGCATACATCCTATTGAAGAGGCATATCAAACTGGTGACTAGTGAATTTTGAAAATACGAGGTTGCCCCGCCTCACCTCTGGGACACTCCTACTCTATTTAGCATATTCACCTCTTATGTATCATCATTACACAAAGTTGCTAATGGTTGATCACTTATGCAACTGAGTGGTTTGCCATCCTATTTATACTGAGTTCAGCTAAAGAAAAGACATCTGAGAAGAAAGTACTGCCCCCTCTCAGGGATCAGAGCATATTGTTAATGATTATGGGTAAAAGCCTTCCCAGTGGTTATTGATCCATAGATTGGGTCATTAACATGGTGCTTACTCATTAAAGATGCCTCGGGAGAGTATTTTCTTGCTCTCTAGACCAAAAATAAAGTCTCACAACACAAATCTCTTCTTGTTGCTTTTGTTTTATTTTTTCTTTGCTCTTCTAAACTTCCCGCATCCTACAGCATCTCCCCAGTGCATACTGAATCTTTTATGTTCCAGTATAGTACTAACAAAAGAAGTTCACAAGGATTTTATAGAAAAGTTTCTCTTCTATAAAAAGTGTATTTCTTAGATATCTCTTCTCACCCCCCACTTACCAGAGGCAAACATACTATACTAGAAAGAGCTGAAGTATGGTTTAAATTTGTGAGTTTGGCTGGCTACCTTGGGCAAATTTGTTAACTTTTCTAGGCCTCATTTATCAGGGGTTTGGAACTTTAAAATCAGCCAAATTTGTCTAACACAGATGCTAAAGAGAAAGACCCCATGGGGTAACAATTCATTTAACTGTCCACTGTTCTAAGACAATATTTTTCTAATTCATTCACTTATTTTCACTTTAATCAAGTATTATCGAACAGGTAATCACTCTGGACCCTGGACCAAATCACTTAAGAAATGTGACTCTAGGGGATTGGAAGCAGCCAGATTGATGGGAAGGAAATCACAGTGCAGGGAGATAAGTGGGCAAATGGAGATGTGCGGAAGTCATCACATGGGTTGGAGGTGTAATCTGCCCAGGGAAGTATCTAAACCATAAGAAAGAACCAAGAAAAAGAACCAAGAAAAAGAATGCGGAAAAGCATGTGGACTTCTGTGAGTGTCTAGTCATATGTTTGAGACCAGAAAGGAGACTGATTGTACACTTTGGGACTAGATGTCTCTAAAATATTGTGAAAGTGAAACGTACTAACTGGACCTTTGGTGTGGAAGAGTAAATCTGGCAGCTGGGTGATAAGGGAAGAAGAGATGGTTGAGAGGACAAAGATTATTATTATTATTATTATTATTATTATTATTATTGAACAAGGTCTCAATCTGTAGCCCAGGCTGGTCCTGAACTCACTTTGGAGTCCAGGTTAACCTTGGTCTTATGGCAATCCTCTTGCCTCAGGCTCTCAATTCCTGGGATTACAGGGGTACGCCACTGTGCCCGGTTTATGTAGAGTTGGGAAAACAAAGCCAGGGCATTGAGCTACCTAGGGAAGCACTTTAACCACTGTGATATTCTCCCAGCCTGAGAAGATTATTTTTAAAGATACTATTTAAGAAATGATCTCATTAAAACAAGAGAAATATCATGGAGATGGAGTTAAGGCAGAGACAAAGAAAATAAAATATACAGACCCTGGTATAGAGATTTACTCAGGAGAAAACCTACTTGGGCACCTGGGGTGAAGAGGCAGAGCAGATACAGGAAAACCTCCGTTTCCAGAGGGTTTCTGGCCCAGAATGTTATCCAAACACCTTCAATCTGTGCAAGGACTGTGAAGTCAGTACACAGTATGCCATTGATTAAAAAAGCATCAGTTGGGTATTCGAAGCGCATCCAAAGGTTAACAGACAAAAGTTGGAACCAGATTAAGATATTAAAAAGGCCTTTTCAGACAACATGAAAGTAACAATTTTTGAGTATAAATTCTATGAGAGAGAGGGAGAGAGAGAGAGAGATTGAGAGATTGCTTTCTTATTTAGGGAATGCCAGATGCACTGAGCCAAGTATTTGGAAAGAGATCTTTGTTCACTACAGTGAGATGCTGTGCTCATCAGCTCGTTCAATCAGCTGACTGGACTATCAGCTGCAGGTTTTCAGCAAAGTGTTGACGTAGATGTTATGGAAAAGTCTTGTAGATATGACTAAGGCATGTAAGCAGTTGATTTCAAGTGAGGAATATTACTGTGGATGATCTAGACAGGCTGAGTTCATAAATTAAGCATTGCAAGTAGGGTATTGTTTAGGTTTCTTGCAGATAAAAATTCTATCTGTGAATTGCACACCTACTTACATTCAAGAGTTCAACCTACCTTCTTCCAACAGTATCCCTAAATCAACTTCATCTATAACTGAGATTTTACAAATTAATTTTTTGTAATATATTCTGTAGAATTTAATTTCTACTTGTCTTTTTTTAGATGAATTTTAACACAATTACCGTTTGCAGCTTTTTTCACAAAAAAGAGGATTTATTGGTATTACAGGGGAAATCTGGATTACTGAGGACATTTTTCCCGCAGAGTTCTTTTTGGAAGAGGACAGACAAAGAGGAAATGGTTGCTTAGTTGATAGCTTGGGTCAAGGCAACTTTCCTAATCAATTGAGTTAGGCCCACCAGTGAGAGGCTGGAAACAAAGGCCACCTAACAGGAGAGACAATTTCTGAAAGTGAAATTAAAGATTGACTTTAAAAAGGAAAAAAAAACGCTAAGAATGGATGTACTATAAAACAAGACAGGTTAGCAAAGGAGAAGATGAATTTGTGACCTGCCATTTCCAGTAAGACATAAATTGAAGTGCTTGTTACCATTGAATCAGAAATACATGAGTTGTCACCATATGCTAAACAGAGCCCTGCCAGGTGTGTAACTAAGTCCTGGGGACAGAGACGTATGAAATTTTCCTAAAGGCAAAGAAGTACTTGGCCTAGTGTGGGAGAGTAAACAAAAGGAGGAGGTGAATAACCCCTAGATTTTGACACATGGGATGTGATCTGGGGACTAGCAACATTGAACAACTATCGCATGGTCTCATTCACATGTAGAGTCTAAAAATGTCAAATTTCTAGGAGCAGAGTAGAGTGGTAGTCACCATGGGACAAAGGGAGAGGAGGAAGTTGGACATTAGACATATGCTGGCCAAAGGATACAAAATTTGAGTCAAGGGGATTAAGTTAGTGTTCTATTGTATAATAAGAGACTACTGTCAGTAACACAAGTATTCTTCCCTCAGAAAAATGGCAAGTACATAGGAAATGGTATGTTAATTAGGCAATTAGTCATTCACTATATATATATATATATATATATATATATATATATATATATATATATATATAATTATTCTGGGTACTATAAATATAGACAATTTTATTTGACAATTAAAACAATAAATGAAATACAAAATTCCAGGCTGTGCCTAGACCTATAAAGCAGGACCAGCTTTTTATAGCTTGATTGATTCTTTCCTTTATTTCTTCCTTTATTAATTTAAATACAGTTAATTTTTAGGACACTTTTAGGTTGAAAGCTGAGCTGAGTAAAATATATTTCCCACATAATCCCCACGGTCGTATCTGCACAGCTTTGCCGCTGCCAACATCCAGTGGCCCCCTATTCATTGCCAAATGGACCTCTTCTATTCTCGACAGGCAAAACCATCGCCTGTCTAGTTTCCTCTATTCATTCTTTTTCAGGTAATTTCAAGCTCTCTATTTACTCTGTCTTGGCACCCAGATGCTATCTCTAAATATTTAACTATCCATTTCATGAATAAAATGTGCTATATTTTAATTTTAGCTTAATACATACATCTCATGACTTTTCAGACTCTTTGTTACCAAATCAGCGTAACTACTTTATCAAAGGTTTCAGCGTTTGCAACACTCTGCCCTCCAGCCCCAACCCCAACCTTACTGATTTCTCTCGGTGGCATCAGATGATGTGGAATCTTGGCTATTTGGGCCACTCTAATCCATCATGGTCTCAGGCCCCCTCATCCCTCGGACAGGCCTTAAGTGTTCCGGGCAATTTTCTGTCTTTTTCCAGATGTTGATGATTCTTGAAGCTCTACTTCCAGCTCAAGTTACTACACTGAGTTCCAGATGTGCATAATCAACTCCTTACTCATCGTTACCATTGGGAGCTCCCCAAATTAACTTAAAAATCAACTCACCAAATTTGTACTCGCTACTTTTCTTCTGTTTCTCTCATATTCATTACCTTGATCATGACACCCGCTCCACCAAGTCTCCCATGGCAGACACTAAAGCCAGTTGGATTTTGACCCCTTGCCACCCACCCTTCCCCCTCTGTCTCTCCATATTAAATATCACTGGCATTCATTCTTTCTTCACCAGCCATCTCCACTTTTCTTCAGGATTTTTCATCACTCATTGAGGCTATGGCTGTATTCACTTTAAAAATCATAATTATGCAGGTTCAAGCAAACAAATTTGGAAAGAGAAATAATTTAGGGCAGAAGACAAATTGAATCTGAACTGTTGTTGTTAATCTTCTCTTCAAATTTGGTCAGGTTTGATTTCAAGACCTAAGTTTTGTTCTTTCTGTTAATTTGCTCTTAGCTACTTTATGAACCCCCAGGTCCCTTTCAGCCTATAGTCTATGCTTTAAAACACTCACTTTACTTGTGGCTATTTCTCTCAAAATTGTAGAAAATGACCTTAGACTCTTTTTTTCCTGGGCTTCTAATGTTTCTTGATTCATTTTATTTGATTGTTAGTTGATTGGTTTTGGTAAAAACAAATACATATTAAGAAAGAAAAAATTATAACTGGTGTGTTCTCGGGCCCTGAAATAGTGCTTAGTATATAGAAATTCTCTACTAAATTTTTACTGAATTAGTTTTACCTAAGTGGATCTTAGCAAAGCTCATCAAGTTTTAGAGGGCAACTATTCCCCCCCCCCCTTTTTATACAAATGAACAAAGAGAGATAGTTTGTGTTTCTAGATAAAATTTAGCAAGTCCTTAAATGTGGATGGGTCAAAACAGTGCGTCTCCTCTTCAACCATAACTAACACTTAGCATCTGCTTCCAGGATGAATATCTGTGAAAAACAACAATCATATTTTATGTACCTAACATTTTATAATCAACAGATATGACATATTTTACATCACGATACAGTTTTGGGTCTCTAAAATATTATTTACATTCATCACTACTTTAGAATCATTTATGAGGCTCATTTTTGAAAGCAATATTTAAATGATAATTACGAAGCACACTTTTTAGTATTTCAGAAAAATAATAAAGTCAGTCTTCTGTATTACTTTATTTAATTAAAACCCTAATTCTAAAAAGGAGTCCATGGCTTTTGCCACATTGTCACAAAGTTCCACAGCTCACAGAACAGATGACAACCCTCGTGGAGCTAAGGAGGTGAGGTGATTTGTTCAAGTTCATGCGAATGTTAAGTGGCAGAGGGAGACGCAGAAAAAAAAAAAAAAACATGTCTCCTTGTCAAGATTTTTGTTTTGTTTTGTTTTTGAGACAGGATCTCTCTTTATAGTTCACACTAGTCCTGAACTCACTATGTAGTCCAGGCTGACCTTGAACTTATGGCAGGCTTCCCCACTTGCCTCAGCCTAACAAATGCTGGAATTACAGGCACAAGGGACCATATCCAGGTGATGCAGCACTGGGGAATAGAAGTCTTGCACTTTCTAGGCTGGTGCCCCAACTGCTGTGCTATTATTGCGCTTCTTGTCCAACCCAATGGAGAGATTGAGAGACACGTGGTAGTAAAAGTGGTGCTTCCTGGACTGTGTACAGAGCAGACTTGACGAAGATATTTGATCCCATGCCAGGCACTCTTTCTACATGCCTACTTCATAAATGTTGACATATATATATTTACTTAGAAGAAACAATCAGTGTTTTGCATTCTTCTCCATGAAAAGCGTATGTGGGTCCACTCTAGCTACGTGGATAGAGTCTTAATGAAATATATATATATATATATATATATATATATATATATATATATATATATTGAAATATTAACAAGTTTGGGGCTGGAGATGCAGTTCAGTTCTAAGGAGCTGGGCTTGATCCCCTGCATTACATACATACATGGGTGTATATTTATGTAAACATGTATGTATGTGTTTGTATTCTCTCTCTCTCTGTCTCTCCCTCGATAAGTCTTAAATCTTGGTTGCAGCTACTTAACTGTTTCAGTCACTGGAGATCTCTTGACATGTGAGCTTGTAAAAGTCCTATCCAAATTTTCCTGAGTATAATTATTTTTTGTCGATCTCTCTTTTGGTAGTTGTTTCTTCTGGGTATCATATTCTTCATATAAGACTGTGAATTGTTTCATGGAATTTATATGCATAGCTAAACTTCTGGCATGTTTCAGCTAAGATATCTATATTAGTGTATCATCAATTTTGAAGACATGTAACTTCAAGTCTCTTAACTGTAACAGTTGAAAATGTAATAGTTCATAAACTATACATGTAAAAACAAGTTAGCGAGTAGGAGATAGCTATGAAATATGGTATATGTAAAAGCATGTATTCACACATACTATTTACATTTACTTCTCAATACTAAGTGATAGAACTGAAATTTGACATTAGATTATCCCATTTAAATATGTAACTGCCTGATTGATCCTCCAGTACAATATGGTACATAAAAGTGCTACTGTATGCTCTAAGACACAGTCATATATGAATAGATGTATGTATCAAATGTAGCACAGGGAGGTCTGGAGAAGTAAGTCCAACAGGTAGAATGATTCAGTTTTATTTATATCTATTTGTTTATCATGCTTCTGAATTGTGACTGCTGGAGGGGTTGTGTCAACTTGAAGAAGTTGAGAATTACCCACAGTGGAGTTTACAAGTGAATGTGATTGACTTGTAGGAGGAAATAACAACCACTATGAACATCAGTGGCAACTGGCTGCTTCAACTAAATAGAGAGGAAGGAAGAAGAAACATTGTTACAGCTTTTACTGGGAAGCCTTTGGCTTTCGGGATTGTCTTCGGTTACTTGCTTTTTCTCTTGTCTTCACATCTCTGATTTCCATCACAGATTCACTCCAGTCTCAGGTCCTCTTCTTGCTTTTTGAACAACAATCCGTGGCAGATTAGCATCTGGTCTCCTGCATGCTCAGACCAGTTCTCTTCTGTCTCAGGTCTGAGCGGCCACAGGAGCCTCCGGATGTTGCTGCGTGCACACATCGTGGACAAACTCTCCACTCAAACTGGTAAGCTTACGCAACAAATTCCCCAAGAATCTTAACCAACCTACACGGAAGTTGAACTCAGACACTTCATACAGAGCTGTGTCTAATTCCCTCTGTTTCTTTCTTTCCTTCCTTCCTTCTTTCTTTCTTTCACTACTTTTATTTTGTGAAAGGGTCTCCTTAAATTGCCCAAGTTGGCTCAAACTTGCAATCCTACTGCCTCAGACTCCCAGAGTGCTGGAATTACAGACATACACCATCATGCTTGGCTTTAGCATAAATTCTTAAAAGATTACCCTGATAATATTTATTTATGCACATTGTTTTCCTAATGCTGATGCATTAATTTATTCCCTGAAGGGTGTATCAACACAGGAGTGCTAGAATTTGGTCAGTTATCATTTCTGACTGCAGCCTCTGCCTACATCAATAATTACTTGATTTCAAAGGAGAAAGTCCCTTCAGAATATAATTAACAAGACGAAAGCACATTGGAGAAGTCTCCAGGGTGTCTAGCCAGCAAGGACCCGCATTTCTCCTGGCCTGTAGTAAAATGGCCGCCTAGTGGACATTGGTCTCCTAATGGCTTCGTATAAATGAAATGCCCTTTCCTATCTGCCTGTCTATTTTTAACAACCTCAGAATGCACTTGTGCCTCTCTGATGTCCAGGTCAGCCTTCTCTTCTAGGGAACCATCCTCTACCTATGTTATAGGCTGCGACAACTCCCTGAAATACTTGGCTAGGCAGTGCCTTAACCTGATACACAGAGATTATTTTTCCCCTTGTGTCTTCTAACTGCTATTTCCTGCAACACGCCATTTCTTTAGCTAGAAATAATTATTTAAAAGTTGTTATCCATCATGGCCTATTTATTCTTTTTTCTCTCTTCACTTTTCTAGGGTTGCTTTTAGCCAAAGATCCTCTTCACTAGAAATCATTCTACAGTTCCTTTGACTTTACTTTTACCCATTTCAGCTATTATTCCCAAGTGACAGGACTGGCTTGGTCATCACCAAAGAATGTCACCCCAAAGCTCTCTGAAGTCTCTCTGCTCATGCCACTTAAATCTTAATTATGTTGATAGCACTCATGTCTCTAAAAAGTCACCTGGCAACACATGGAGATCATCTCAGATGCATATGGAGAGTAGCAGCAAACATGGAAGCTACATGAGTCCAAAGGATTACCATAGATTTAAACTAACTGAAAAATAATCGTGAAGAAACTGAAACCATTTGTAGCTAGAAATTCTATGTAGGAATATATATGATAGAATAGTTTTCCTGACTTTAAAAGACATTTAATTATGTCTAACAATGACTCAAATACAGAGACAGGATATAATAATTGTTAAAAGATATCACTAAACATAAAAAGTTTGGGGATACTATTAGTTTGTAAAGAGGTCATTTGATTTGGGAAGATGAAAGCTATGTTCAGAATCGTACCGACTTTATCTTTGAGAAGTTTTCCCTTCAGGATAACTGCTGTGTTGTTCTGTACCCAGGAATTTTTACTCTAAAGTTCAGAGATGAGGAAGATGTAAACTAAAAAAAATGTAAAAAATAGAAAGGGAAAGAAAATCTCTATTTATACTCAAGTTATCTCAGTTGGCCTTTTTTTTTTCTTATCAGGAAAGGAGATGCAAAGAAAGGGAAAGAAAAATGAACTTTTAAGGAGGTGATGGGAGAAAACCCATACAGATAGAAATGATAAACAACACTGACCCTCACGAAAGGAGCTCTCTGGATACCCAGGGAGGCATGTTTACCAAAAGAAGAAAGATGGAGTTGGCCGGCGCCTCTTAAGTGTGCAGACTCCAGAGTTCAGGACATACTTAGGCCTTTGTGTGTTTTCTCAGAGGACATTTTCAGACTCCAATCTTTTTCTAATCTCAGTTGTCTTTTTAAATTGAGGAAGGTATGGGATTTCTACGAAGATATAGATATGTAAAGTCCATTAGGAAGTTATCTGATATTTAAATGCAAAAAAACACAATTACATTCTCACTACCCTTTGCATAGTTTGTTTTCTTTATTTGAAGCAGTCAGGAATTAAAAATAGTTGAAATCATTTTTTAAAAACCTTTCAAGAAGTTCATTTTTGGATTAAGCCCAAACATACAGTCAGCATGCCAAAAATGGGCTATTTTCACAAAGAGTTGAGTGATGGAAAGCAGAAGCTGTCATGGAAAGTGTTATGTGAATACTCTCATTAAAAGAAAGAAAAAACGGGCTGTGGATTGGAAGTAGGCATTTCTTTACCTTTTAAAACTCTGGCAAATTATTTCCCTTTGGAGGATGATCATTTGAGCTAATTTGCTTGCATTCCAAATATTATAGGTCTTGTGACAGCACAAGACTTTTTTTTTTTTTTTTTTTTTTTGACAAGCCTCTCTACACCCGCCAACTAATTCTCCTAGCCTGTGGGCAGACACTGGACATAACAAAAGTCCAGCACAGTTCAAACTCTTAGTGTAGAGGCTGTCTTATTGATTTTGGTTGACAGAATATTGTACTGCATGATTTACCTAACAATACAAATTGTGAATATAGTTTATAGAATTCCTTTAATTTCTCCTAAAATATCTTACTAAAACTTGATTTAAGTTGGAGTATCCAAAACTTATTTCAAAAATTGCTGGAAATTACGGAGCATAAGTTCTCAAGGTGTAGTCTACCAAATAGTAGCTTCAATATCCCATGGATACATGCTAACAATGCAAATCCTTACACCAAATCCAGGCTTACTTCTGCAAAAGGTGAAGGGTTGGAGTTGTAGAGTCCAGCAATTTGTGATTTAACAAATTGAGGTTCTACTGAGGTTCTTTGGGTTAAACTTCAAACATCAATGTTATCCAAAACAGAGTTGCAAGTAAAATGAAGTTAAGATAGAAATATTTATCACTGCAAAATATTCTCATACCTTTATTTTTGGGGGTAGCAAATTTGACTGAACAAAAATCCATCATGTGCTATCCAATAACATTATAATTTAAGTAGTCTGTTTTCACTTATTCAACATAGTCCAGACATTTAAAAATGTCTTCAATGGTCATAACCTGGGATTAGAAGGATGATTCTGCCCACAGCCTCGCCAGCACTGATTACTATTTGACTTGTTGATACAGGCCATTCTCTCTGGAGTGAAATGGGAATGTAAATTCGTACAACCACTCTGGAGAGCAGTATGGAGATCTCTCAAAAGAATGGAAATAAATATCCCCTTCGATACAGTGACACCCCTCCTGGGAATATTTCCAAAAGAGGTCAAAACAACACATAGCAGAGATACATGTATACATGTAAATTCTTTCATAGGAGGTGCATTAGTTGGTCATATCAGAATCAAGGATATGCTGCTCGGATTCATAGAAATAGGATAGTTAATATTATAGTTTTTATTATGAAATAATATGTTGCTCATGTGCTGTGATTAAGGTTATTGATGAGCCTAAAAAATAATTGTTGTTAGGGCATTTATTAGTACAATTATTGTATACCCATGTTCATAGCAGCACAACTAACAATAGCTAAAATATAGAAGTCACCAAAATACCCATCAACAGACCAATGGATACACAAACTGTAGCATTTATACACAATGGAATACTATGCATCTATAAAGTCCAACAGCGTGGAGACTTTTGCAGGCAAAAAGAAACTTGAGAACATCATGCTTAGTGAAGTGAGTCAGAGGCAGAAGGTGAAACATTGAACGGTCTCTCTGATATGAGAAGCCCAGATCACAATTATCTCATGGAACTTAAAACTAAAAACAAAGTGAACCAGTGGGGTAGGGTGCGGGAGGGACAAAAGGAGAGTGGGAAAGTCCTTGTCACCTTGACAAGATACATAGGTGCACAAAATGCTCAACGTCATTGTAAACCTTAAATTTTGCACTTATACATATCAATAAAATGGGAAAAAAGGATGATTCTGATCTAGTGCATACTATAAATTTTTCAAATCTATTTTGGATACAAGGAGATCCAGAGAAAATTCTGTTCTGCCTACTAATACTCTTAAATGTTCCCTGTTAACTCTATCATTTGAGAACTATTCCAAACTTGAAGATGGATGGTATCTTCAACCTGATTAGAAAGTATAAGAGCTGCTAGTTCTCTTCATGGCCATTCTTTGATCTTTGCTGCCCAAAAGAGGACAAAGAAAAACAGTATTGTATATTAGAGAGAGTTTTGGCTAACATTCTGTGTAATATAATCTCTAAACCTGACTGGGTTAACAGCAATGTGGAAATGTGATTGAATATAATCAAAGTAGCAAGCACGATAGGATGACTGCAACATTGTGTTGGACAATGTAAGTCCTAAGACAGGGAGACCCCAAAACTAGGGAAATAGACTCTACATTTGATGATGCAAGGTATCAAATTGCCTAAGATAACCTCTCCAGGTCCCCCTCGTTTCATCTGTAAAATAAAGATTGGTTTAGATCTACAAATTCTGCTTCCATTAGCTGTTAGGATATGACAAGCAACCATAAATGTAATGACTTAAAATTAGAATAATTTATATCTTGTGTCTGTGTAAATAGCCTCAGCATTTTTGCAGGGTTTGGTCTTGGACAATCTTAGTTGGACTCAATCTGCCACAATAGCAGCGTGGTTGGGCTCCTTGTGGTCTCTCATACTTCAGGAGACAGATTGGGCTCATTCTTGTGCCTACAGAAGGATTCCAAGAGAACAAGAACTATGCATTCTCGCAAATCAAATGTTCTGGGATCTTGTATGACTATGCGGCTGCCACATTCCATTAGCCGAAGAAATTCCTAAGCCAAGTAGATTCAAAACCTGCAAGAATCAACTCCATCTTTGATGCGAGGCACAGCAAAAACACATCACAATGGAAATACGGACAAGAAGAAGGGTAGGGTCTGATTTTGCAATCAATCCACCTGCCTGGCCTTAAGCTGCTGAAAAATAGCAAAAAAAAAATTAAGTTAGTATAATTCCACATGAAACTCACCATGGTGCATTTTGAGTATACAAGAGTATTTAGCAAAATGGAAGATGCAAAAAGGGTATAACATATTTGTGAAAACTAGAGTAAGCATGTTTTAAGCAAGGCTTCTCTTTAATTATTGTCTGAGTTTCACATAAAGTCTGCTTCATCAACTGGATAAATATTTGACTGCTGTTCAGTAAATTGCATTAGTTTACTTTAACTGTATGCTCAGCCTTATTCAGGCATCCTACATTAGGCAATGTAGTGTGTAATGCATCTCTGCAGGTGACCAGAGCTATTCTCTGTATGAGGTAAATTAAAACTCATATTTTAAAAATTAAACATTCTTGCACTTCATGATTTCAATATTTAATTATAACCTGTGTCAAGGCCTAATCTCTGACGGAGTCAGGCATGAAATTAATCAAAAAAGAGGCAAAAGCTTAGCAATTCCTCTACACTGTAAAAATAATGTGGTTTCTTTAGTCACACAGCGATGCTCATATCCATTTTTTGAGAAAGACTCTGGCATCTATTAAGTTGCTAGACTAAGTTAAAACATGGGGGTGGGGGGGAGGAATAACCTGTTTAGAGAAATCAGTCACTTAAAATGATGCTTAACAGTTTTAACAGGAATCTGAACTTCTTTCAAAGAGAAAAAAAAAGAGTTAATGATGAATTATTCACCTTACTGAAAGAGATTATAGAAAATAAATTGATACATTGATATATTATATGGAAAAAAATAGAATATGCCCAATAGTACGTTTATTATCCATGTCATATTGGTTCCCAATTATGTTTTATTTGGGCTTTCAAACATATCTTGTATGAAATAATTCACACAAGTTTTCTTGAAAATATACTCTTTCAGAAATGATAGCATATATCTCATAATTATTAGATGGACAGAAAAAAATAGCAAAGTAAGAACCAAAAGCAAATCAAAGCCACTCCAGGACCTGGATTAAAGACACCTGAAAACCAACAATTTAGTGAAGAGAAAAAAAAGGAGAGTTCTGGGAACCAAGAAAAGATTCCATGGGAAAGCTAGAAGTCATGGAGAAAGTGGAGAAATTAAAGTGTAGAATTAAATTGCAATGAAAAGGACGCTGATCCAGGCTCCTGGAGAGGGGCCAGTCTCCAAAAATGCAAAGTAAACGCACAAAGGGTCATCCCTCCGTGATGAGCAAAGATCAGACAGCAGGGATCCGAAATAAACCCATGGTTATTGTAAGCAGGGAATACCGCGGGCGTGGCAGGCTAGCCTTTGAGAAGAAATCCCGAGTAGTACCTGCCTGCTTAAGGAGTGATGCAATCAGGAGTGGTTTTGAGAAAGGGCTTATTAAGGCTGAGCTAGTCTGGAATTCATAAGTCACAGAACAATCATATTCCAGAATTTCCGGGTTCATCTTACGCAGTGACCTGGTGGGACACAGTCACTAAGGACGCTCACGGAGAGGGGGATGGCTAGCTACAACCGCGTGAGAAATTGAAACAGCAGAGAATTGAGGATATGGAGCGCATAACGTTCCTACCTGTAATCATTGATTGGCGCCCACAGAAGGACAAGAAGAGGGCAAGCCACCAGAGCGCGCACACCTCAGCATGCTTTTAACTGACCCCACCCAGCAGATACCTCAATGCTTTAGGGTTCTTTGAATTTCTTTTTCTTTTTTTTTAATGTTCTGGTTTTGGTTTTTTTTTTCATATCAATAGCCTTATTTTCTTTTTCTGTTTTTATTGTTAATTTTATCTAACGCTTTATCTATTTTTTATCATTTAAATGGATTTTTATCTCACTATTCACTGTCTTCTTTTTATTTTCCTTTTCTTTCTTTTTTAATTTTACTTTTTCCATTTTTTCTCCTTTCCCAAGACTTCCACCTTCAGTACGATTACTATTAAGTCTTAATAATTTTAGTTAACTGCTTTATGCTATTAATGCTGGCTTATTTTCTATTGTTAGTGACGGACAGTTGTCTTCAGTAGAGCTTTCTGTCAATAGAAGTGCTTATAATATGACAGATTTCTTCTCTATTGTCAAAACTGATATAGTAGTAACTTTTATGGTAGATCAATGTCTGCTTTGTCTAAGACTATTATTGCTGATTTTTTCTGCTATTGATATAGACATAGTGATGCCTTTAATTTTTGCTGTATGTCAGTATCTGACTTTGTGTTATCAACATGACTGCAATTTGTTTTTCCTGTCTGAGTGGCTCTGGAGATGATGTCCCAGGAGAAATCTGGCTACTAAAAGAATCTTCAAGTAGTATATGAGTAGATTGAAGAGGTATATAAATATCAAAACATAACCAAACATAAGGACACACCATAGAGAGAGAGACATAATCAAATTAAAGAGATCTCTATAGTAGTGACAGAGGTTTTTTTTTTTTTTTTTTTTTAAACTTTCATTGATCTTTAACTTTAGGACAAGAGCAATACAAACACACACACACAAAAAAAAGTCTATAGTTGCACTTAAAACATCTTAACTCCTCAAACATTGATCACATAAGCCCTCAAGAAGAGGAAATTACAGAAGAAAAACCTCAATAACCAAATAGTCAAAATACTTGAAGAGTTAAAAGAAACAGCACATAAGCAAATTCAAGAAACTTTTAATCAGCTTACAGTGGTTTTCAAGGAACAGATAACAGACTTAACTAGTAAAAAAGAAGATACAAACGAGAAGTTCATAGACCTAAGACAATGACAGACATTGGTGAACATCTTGATAAAAAATTAAACAATATGAAAAGAAACTAAGCAAACAAACAGGATATAAAACATTAAACGGAAACATAATAATGTTTTTGAGAACTGTGAAAATAGGGGGTTAAAAATTGAAGGCAAGTTTTTTTCAGTACAGTATGTACTCATTAATGCAACAAAGAAAAATGAAAGTTGAATACAATAGCTGCTAGATTACTCAAATAAACTCTCAGAATTATGGAATAAAGGAAAAATTAGATGACATGAAAAGCAAAGAAAAGAATTCAGTGTTGAAATACAAGGAGCGCACAGAATGCTATATAAGCACATCCAGAAAGTAACCTCTCCATGACACATCATTATCAAAGGTTCAGAAATCCAACACAGAGAAAATATTAAACATTCTAAAAGAATAACAGCAAGTAACGTGCAATGGCAATATATCAAAATAGTAGTAGATGTTTTTTGGCACAAACCTTGAAGTCCAAGATGGTTTAGATTAAATGTTTTAAAGACCTAAAAGTAAACAATTGTCATACTTCTACATCCTGCAAAATATATTTCAAATTTGATGGAGAAGTAAATTTCTTTTCTTTTCTGTGACAAAGAAATCCAAAAGTAAAGGACATTCTTACCAGAGACAGAGAGATAGTCAGTATCAAAGAGTCCAGTGTATAATTCTAAAGAGGAGACCAGTTAAACAAAAGGGAAAAAAAAAAGAAATCAACAATGGAAGCACAATGCAATGGCGAGATTAGTTAATGTCTTACAGCAATAACTCTCAATACTAATGATATTACATCTCTAATAAAAAGACAAAGAAGGTTGCATCAAAACAGAAAACTCAAATGTATGTTGCCTGTGAGAGACACATCATCTATGAAGAAACACTTTGACTGAAAAAGAAAGGTGGAAGATAGCACTCCATGTAACTGGAGTTGGAAAGCAGCCAGGAATAGTTATTTTACTTTCAGGCACTGCCTACTTGGAGCCAAAACTGATCAGATGACAATGAGGGCCACTACATACTAGGAAAGAGAACAGTTCAGAAATAACAATTGTAAATATGTATATGCCCGATATCAGTGTGCCTACCTTCATAAAATGGAAAGTACTGGACATAAAGGAAAAGATGGACTCCAATACAATCCTGGCAGGGGACACCAATACCCCAGTCTTACAAATAGAAAGATCAAACACAACATATTGACAAAATAATACAAAGATTGGCTGCACCATTCAACATATAGACTTAACTAGTACCTATGGAGTGCCTAGTCCAACAGGAATTTTTTTTCTTAAAAGAGACTCATACAACTTTTACTAAAATGCTTAATTAAATACAAAAAATAGAAAGAATTCCCTTATTACTGCCAGATCATAGCAGAATGATACTAGAAAATAACAGCATAAGAACTGATACAAACGACACAAACAAATAGATATTAAATAATATACTAGTGAGTAAATCAATGACAACTAAAGAAATCAGGGAAAAGGTTAAAAATCTCCCAGAATCAAATGACAATAGAAACACATCACACCGAACCTTATTAGACACAATGAACATAGTTCTAAGATAAAAGTTTATAGCAGTGAATGCACATATTAAAACAGCAGAACCATCCCAAATAAATAACCCAAGGATACATCTCAAGATTCCAGTAAAACAAAAACAATCCGTGTTCAAAAGTAGTATAGAGGAAGTGTCTTGGTGAGGGTTCTAAGAGAGGCCGAGTTAACAGAATTTAGAGACAAAGGGGGTTTATTTGGAGATTTACGAGTCTGAGGAGATAGCCCAAATTGGCTGTGTGCACGTGGAAAAGCTGGAGGATATAGTAGCTGCTTGGCCTTGTGTCAGAAGAATGCTAGCCCAAGAGTGCAGGACAGCAGGTGTGACCCTGCTACAGACTGCTTTCCAAAAAGCAATGCAAAAGATGGAGACTGAAGAAATCCTGAAATGGAAATGGAGACCAACAAGAGAATGCAGGAGTGAGCTGATGTACGGACACTCAAGCAACGGATAGCTTTCCCAAGAAGAGACTGGGGCAGTGTTTCTACTTTCAGTACTTAGTTCAAGGTGCAAGTTGGGCCTCCCACACAAGCATGGATAACCCTCCCTCACTTGTTGGCCCAAAGGTGAACCACACAAGCTTGAAAGGTTTTCCCTGGGCATTTCCCAATTTCAAGAGCACAGTCCCTCCAATGGTCACAGAAAGAAACTACAGATTATTGAACTTGAAACTAAAAAAATGTGCAGGGTCACGTATATAAGAGTACGGTTCTCTGCAAGGATGAGCAAGTTTGTGAGAGCCCTAATCAAGCTTCTCAAAGAAGAAAACAAAGCCTACGAGTGGAACTCAAAATGAAAATGAAAAAGGCAAAATCAGACAACGTACCACTGAATTCTAAAATAAAATAAAATAAAATTAAGACTCTAAAAACTTGTATTCCAATAAATTGGAGAACTTAGACAAATTGGATAAATTTCTAGACCTATGTGCATTATCAAATTTAATATGAAGAAATAAAAACCGTGAGTAGAATGATAAAAAGCAATGAAGTGCAGGCAGTAATAAAAATTCTATTAACTAACAAATCCCAGGACGTAATGAATTCACTGCAGAATTTTGCCACAACTTCAGGGAATATGTAATGCTGATACTTTTCTAACTCTTCCAGGAAATAGAATGGAAAGAAACACTGCCAAAGTCATTCCTAGAATCTAACATTAGCTGATACCAAAAACAGACAAGAACCTAACTAAAAAAGAAAACTGTAAGCCAATCTCTATATGGAACATAGATACAAAAATCCTAGATCAGATATTTGCAAATAGATACAACAAATCATCAAAAAAAAAAAAAATCACACACCATGACCACGTTGACTTCATCCCAGAGATGCATGGACAATACAATATATGTAAATCGATAAATATAACACATTACCTAAATAGAAACAATGATAAAAACCTCAGGATCATCTCAATAGATGCAGAAAAAGCTTTTGTCAATGTGTCCAACATTTATTCATGATAGAAAAAATATACTGATAAAATTGATGAAGAAATATTTTATTTCAAGTTGATAAAGTCCATTTTAAAATAAACTGCCAATATCATACTAATTTGTCTAGAAAATTAAGCTTTCCCTGTAAAATTAGGAACAATACAAAAGCATGTATTCTAATCACCCGCTCAATAAAGTGCACGAGAATTTAGCCAGAGCAATCAGAATCAAGTAAGAAATAAAGAAATAGATGCACAGGAAAGGAAGAATTTGAACTGTACTTATTTGCTGATGACATGATCTTTTACATGGAAGACCTTTTAAAAAATCTAACCAAAAGATTCTTTAATAAATAAATTCAGCAAAGTGGTAGGATAAAAATTTGAAAAAAAAATCAATAGCATTTCTGTATACTAACAATAAACTCAATGAGAGAGAAATCAATAGCACAAGTAGCTTTAAAAAAATAAATACTTAGAAATCAACCTAACCAAAGAAATAAAAAGACCTCTAATACTTGAAATTATAGTATTCTGAAAAAAACAAATTGAAGAAGAAAATGATAAATCTCTTCCAGATCCTGTTTAGGCAGAAGCAGTATTGTCAGAATGGCCATACTACCAAACTATATATATATATATATATATATATATATATATAAATTGAATGCAATTTCAATCAAAATAACAATAGCATTCTTGACAGAACTCATAAAATTATTAAATTTATATGAAACTAGAAAAGACCCAGAATTGCCAAAGCAAATCTGAGCAACAAGAAAACAGCAGTAGACATATGAGCCCAGACATCAAGTCATACGACAAAATAACAGTGATAAAACCACATGGTACTGTCACAAAAACAGGTGCATCAACATGGCAGAATTGAGGGCACAGAAATAGTCCCTGCACCTTCAGCCATCTGGTCTTTGACACAGGACGAGAAGCACGCTGAAGAGAGGCTAACAGTGCTGCTGGGAAAACTTTTTGCCTACCTGCAGAAGAATGATTCTCGATGATTCTTTCATTGGTACTAAAATCAAAATGGTCCAAAAGCTTAAATATTAACACAGGAACACTGAGTTTGCTGAAAGATAAAGTAGGCAAAACTCTTGAAGTCTTAGGCATAAGCAAGGACCTTATGAATAGAAACCTCATTTGCACAAGAAATAACAACTATGGGATTATGTCGACCTAAAACGCGTCCACATAGCAAAGGAAACAATCAACAGAGGGAAGAAAATCTACAGAATGGGAAAAACTTGCTTCCGGCTCCTTCTCTGCTGACTAATATCTAGAATATATTATTAGAATCCCAATATTTTTGGTCCGAAAATAAAAGAACCACTCAAAAACGTGCAGTTGAAATGGGTACGCTTTTGTCAACTGAAGCCCAAAAGGCCAACATACAGTAAGTGAAAAAAGTTCAGCATCTTTTATTATTGAAGAAATGCAAATTCAAACAACACTGAGACACTGTCTTACTCTAAGAATGGTTATCACCAAGAACTCAAAAAACAACAAACACGGACAAGAACATTGGGAGGAGAACACACTGCGTTGGTGGTGGGATTGAAAACTAGTGCATTTGCTGTGGAAATTAATATGAAGATTAGTCAAAAAAACTAAAAGTAGAAATTCTGTTTGTCCTGGCTCTAACTTTTCTGGGTATCTTCCCGAATTATACATCTAGTGATATGTACGTGCATGCACGTTTATAACCGCAGAATTCATAACTAAACTTTGGAAGCAGCCTACATGTCCATTAACAGTTGAGTGGATAAATTTTGTGTATTCACCCACTGTAGTAATATTCTGCCATAAAGGAGGAAAAATTTGAGTCATTTGTAGGAAAACAAATGCATCTTGAAGTCATAATGCCAAGTAAAATAACTGAGACATGGAAGGTTAAATATTGCATGGTTTCCCTTATATGAGAAACCCAGAATGTAAATAATTTAAAAGCAAAATAAAAGATAGATGATAGGAAACAGTGATGTAGACTTTTGGGAAATGAAAAACGGGTTCTGGGGAAGGTGGGGGACGGGAGGGCAAGGAGAGAAAGGGGAAGGAGGAATGATTACAATGCAATCTTTGCCAGTTTTTCATGAGGAATGCAATTATTTATCGCGTATGGCAAACAACACGTACTAATAAAAATCAATAATTATGTGGGAAAAGGAAGTGAATAGAAGATATGATTATTTTATCAAAATCAGAATGTACGACATTCAATGAGCGAAATATATCAACTTTAAGTAATAGAATGAGGTAGAATTAAGCAGTGATTTGATAACAGTGTGGAGAGAGTACCAGTCTGTGATAAGACAAGCAAGAATGCTGATCATGCTGTTGTCCTCGCTGCGGGAGCCAAATGAAGCAAAATGCCTTTAGAGTTTAGCCACGTTTAACTGAGTCACATTGATTTCATTGTTGCCTTGATTCCTTGGCTCTCTCTGTCACGTGATCCCATGATAGGAAAAATTTCCATGGGTAGATTAAAGAGCAGGCTGATCTGCAGGAATACAAGCATTCCGTAGGCCAAACCTACGGGAAACTGTGGTCTGTTTGTGGTGTAAGCAAAGGAGTGTGAGCTCAGAAGATGAACTTCTGCTGTGGATAAGAAGGCAGTTCTGGGCTTGCTGGCCCAATGTGGACATACGCAGACTGAAGTTGGTTGTGAGATGGGAGACTGTATAACTTGCCTGTGGACGGAGCTGAGAAAAAAATGACCAGCTGTTTCCAGACCACCTCCTTGTGGGGTGTCATGCACGTGGGACTGAGGAAGGAGGGCCTCTGGAGTGGAATGTTCCTACCGTCCTGTCGCTGGCAAATGATAAATGTGTTCCTAGACTGGTGACTGCCTGTGACACTTCCTGCTTCCCTGCCCAGCAATTGTCAACAACCTGTTACAAGAAATCCAACAGGAACCCCCAAAGAAGTGAAGGGGGCGCTCTGAGCACAGCCTGAGTCTCCTGTCATGTTCAGAAAGATGACTGAATTCTGAGAACTTCTGCGAAGCTTTAGGAAACTCCATGGGCACATTTTAACATTTAATCAGTTTCTGTTTAAATTTTATAGGGAACTGCTAAAAGCTCAGTATGTTTCCCATAAATCTTCACAAAGGAAAAACAAAAACAAAAAAAAAGGACAAGCTGGAAAAATAGAAAAATAAAAAAGAATAAATAAAACACAAAATGGTTTGATATGAAAGTATCAGCTGAGATATGACAAGTTATTAAGTTGTAATAAAATAGGTGGAACTTATACTTAATAAAAATAGTTTGTTAAGAAAAACTGTAGACTCTAGTAGGAAAGAGTGTCAGAAAAAAATGGAAAATAAAGAAAAGAGATAAACTAGTGAAATACAAACTAAAAGAAAGAAATGTTAGCACTGAACAAAATAAAAATTAAGTCAAAGGGCATTATTCTATTTATGTAGACACTATTTGCCAAAATATAATACTCATAAGCCTCTATGTGTCAAACTGTATATTAGAAAGGAGGCAACTTAATAATGGTTAAAGAATGACAAGGATAAAATTGACACAAAGAAAGATTTTATGAAAGTATAACTTTATGTCTCAAAGTAGAAAGCAAGAAAGGTTGGCAATGTAGAACATCCCTGGGTTCAAAAAAGAAGCTTGCCTTTATAAGAAAAAAATATAAAACAAGATGGACAAAGCAGGCAGAAAATATTGAGGATATTGGGAATATAGATGATCTAGGTAATAAAATTATAAGTGTGAATAATATCTGTGCTTAGAACTTGATACTAAATATACAGAGAAATGTTTCTCCATACTGGTCTCAATATATTTCAGATAGTTAATAACAGATTGTATACTTTGGTTAAACTGCAACTGAGCTACAAAATGAGAGTAAGATGACAGTTCAAAGAAAAAAGAAGTCTATTTGCTAAAAAAGATTTTTTAAAAATCAACCTTATAGCATAGTTAAAATGATTACTTGAGAAAAGACAAAATATCAAGTCACTGTAATACGTTTCTCTCCCAAAGAATCTATCATTTCCCATAAATTCTGCAATATTTTGAATGAAACTCGAAAAGTTGATTCTCAAATTCACATGGTAGAAGAAAAAAAGAAAAAAATGACATATAAACTATGTAAATAATATGTCTCTACAATAGTTACAAAATAGTATCAGTTCACAGATATTGAAACAGATTGCATTTTATGAAGGACTCAGAAACAGACCTAAGCATGTACAAAAAAAATGAGTTCTGGTAAAGGGGTGTGAGAACGAAAAAAGCTTCACTATCTTAATGTCCATATTTCTCATATTTAAGAGAAATGTTTAGAGGGATGATTAAAGTGTGTTATTTGCAGGTATAAATATTTCAAAATGAAATTTATTCATTTGTGTTATTAAAAATGTACTAATAAAATGTGAGAAAAAGGAAAATGTTATTTCTAAGTCCATTCAGATTTAGTTAGTAGCACATATTGGTGAATTATCTTTAAAGTTTGTATGTTTTCTCTTTTGTCCAAATTATCTTTGTATCCAATTCTTACAAAGAAGCCAACAAAACTCATTTGGTAATGACTTTCACTACATAGCAAGTACAAGAGTAAGAGCCAGCTACAAGATACATCTACACATGGAGTAAGAATTCCAGCCCCAGCCTTAAGGCACTAAGATACTTTCCTGCATTTTGAACTTTGAATTCAGACTCTTCTTTATTGCAAATAGTTGAACAAGTGAGCTAGTGCCTATTTTCTTACTATGAATGAATGAATGAGACATCACTAAATATTCTCTCCCCATGTATACTAAGCACCAAAGCCATCTTAGTTAAAAACTTAGGTTGACGCTTTGCTGTAGGAAGAGTATTATTTGTGCCCTTTAAAACACCTTGACCAGATAATCAAGATGGACTGTATTCTTATTACTGACTTGCCATTGATTAATGACATCTTTATTGGTGTTCCTATATTTCATGGACAATCTGCTCAGTGGCTGCTTTTCCCGATACAATCTACATCAGTTGTGTAACACTATTCTTTGCTTCTAAATTTAATATTGTAAAAAACTCTGGTTATAAAATCCAAAGTGAATCAATGAGAAGAAATTCCAGTAACTGGGTTAGTAACAACCCCTCAATTTCATCAGGCAGTAAATGGTACTAATTTGCTTCCCTTCAAATAGATATTTTTATTGTCAAATATATGAAAAACATGACTCATCACAAATTTTTATCTCATAATTTTGGTGTGCTGTAGGATTTATTAAGGAGTATTGCTTATTGTGCTAAAATACATTTTGAGATATTTATAAAATCTGAGTTATGCATCATCCTCTCCCCGCCCCTTCCCCGCCCCCAGGGGACTGGGGTTAACAATGCCCATGTTTACACAGCCAGTATAATGAGTGATGAAACACAAACATATGTCTGATTCCAAGGAGCACACACTCAGCTGCCATCCAAGCTTCCCTCTCAGTTTTTCGGCATTAGCAGCAATAAATAACCCTGTTTTATCTAAAGACAGCCCTTACACACAATGCTGGAAATTTCTAGTGCCAAACCATAGCATAAACAGTTTATGAAAGGAAAGAGGAATAAAGCCAGTGAGAGGAAAATAATAAAACAAAAGAGCCAACTCTTTATTAATGTTATAATAAAAGTGCAACCTTTTCCACCTTTGCCATTTCCTCTCAGAGAACATGATGCTCAAATGGGCTTCATAAGCTACCCCTGATATTGAAATTTATATGCAAGAGCACCTCGATACAGACAGGCTTTTGCAATTGTTTTATTTTTTTATTTTTCTTTCAAAATTATTCTTTTGCTTATTATATATTTGTGAGTCATAGTAACAACATTCAACTTGGAACTGTTGCATATATACTTCACATTGCGATCATTAATAATAAACCAAACCTCTGACTAGTCAGAATGCATAGTTCTACATAAAGGTCCATGTTTTGTTGACTTATTAGCTGCTGGCGTAAGATTTAAGACCATGAAGTTCTGTGAAGTCCAAATAGCGTATTCATTTCTTCTCTTCGGTGACTTCCAAATTGCAGTTTGACCAATCTTTGGTTCATTTCTGATCTACCCAGGTAATCTGCTCCTCACAATTTTTGAGAAGTTGAGAATATTGACTTCCTGTGCGCAAGATCGGTGCTTCTGAAATTTGAGGTTGCAGCCCATAGGTGGCTTGGGATAGGTTTCCTGTTGTGAAATCAATTAGTAGATTGCAACTGGCACTTTGAAAAGAAAATAATAGAACAAAAATATCCAACTGTATGAGATATTATGAGGGTAAAATCAAAATAAATATGCTTTGTAAAACAGTGTAAAAACGTGTTGCCTGTGCTGGTCAATATCAAAAGGCTAAAATATCAATGTGGTTAAATAGGTTTACTGGACGTAAGTGGAGCATTTGGTTCTTATTCAATCCGGTTAATTCATTAGAACATCTGCAGATCAATAAATTGCTCTTTTTGAAGATACTTGGCCATTGATTCAGGAAAAAAATAACTAGCTAAGAATTTGGCTGTAATTTTTCATCTTTTAGAATTTCTACTTTCTCGGCTATTTCCAAATAGAAATAGTCCTCAAATAGCAGGCTTACTTGCTGATAGCATACTCATTTTTTGAGAAGCTTAAATTGTTGGGTTTTTTTTTCCCTATCCAATTTTTGTCAATTGAGTGGAAAAGAATTGGTCAAGTCAATTTCTTGGTGTATCATTAGGTAAAGATCACTTGAATTACTTTTTAAATTTTTAATTAATTATTTTGATTACCTGAAGGTCTCATTTAAATGTTTACCATTACCACTGTAATAGTAATATAAAAAGTTCTTAATAACTAATACTTTTTAGTATTTACATAGCAGGAACTGTGTTTTCTCCATTCTGGCTAGATTTTAAGAATCACTGTAGGGAATCATTCAAAATATAAGTCCCTGGGCTGTACACTAGAACCCCATGATGTATGTCCATGGAACATGAGAAAACATTATTAACACATTATAGATGATTATTATCCTATGGCAAGTTTACAAAAAAGTTACAATATCTTATTTTACCTTCACAAAAAAATCTCTTAGAGGTAGGATTGTGTCATCATCCTCAATTTACAGGTTAAAAAAATAAAACTTGAATCTTTACATAGACTAAGTCGCCTGCTTCAAGTTTCCCCAGATAATAACGTGTCAAAATTGGGAATCAGATCTACGAGTCACCTGAGATGCCAATCCCACCACAGCTCCAGCCAAAATTAGCTAACCCAACTGTTTTTGAGCAATTGCACTAATCGCACACATTGCCACTCAAAGGAGATCGTGTCCTTTTTTAACGTCCTTGAGATGGTTTTGGTTTAAGTAAGTAACTGTAGTCTGGTGAGGAAGTTATAGTGCTGTTTCACATAAAAAAAAATCACTTTTCAAAGGAAGCATCCCCCCTCTCTAGAGCATGGCTTCCGGCTTCCTGTGGGTGATTTAAAGCATTTTCCGCAGCGGCTCCATATTAGGGTCTCACCAGCAGTGTGTGAGGCTCCAGTCCTCCACATTTTCACTCATACAATATTTTTTCCTTCCCCCCTTTCCTTCCTCCCTTCCTTCCTTCCTTCCTTCCTTCCTTTCTTTCCAGTGTGAAATGGTATCCCTGGTTATTGATTTCTGCCATTCTAATTAATGTGAAATGGTGTCTCGTTATCAATTTGAGATTCCTTAATGGCCAATCACGTTGAGCTGCATTTCATGTGTTTTCAAGTTCAAATTTTCACTTTCAATCTTTGTGAGCTCCGTTTGCACAGAAGTCTCACCTTCTCTTGTCTTCCACATAGGCAGTAATGATCATAGCTACCTAAAACCGGGCACATGCTAGCCCTTTTCAATACATGATCTCATTTTAGATTATTTTATATATTCTCCATTTGAAAGACAAGAAAACTGAGGCTCATAGCTTAACTTGAATACGGTTCATAAAAGCCAGTAGGCTGGTACAGCTGTCTTCCCTCCTGCTTGCAGGGGAGCTCTGACTTTCTATCTCACTTTCTCTGTTCGGCTTCTCTCAATAAACTGACTTTCTGCTCACCACCCACCCCCCCAAAAACAGGCAGAGACTTGTTTCAAAACTGGCTCTTTCTGATCTGAAATTTCATACTCTTAATCTATGTCTCAGCAGACTGCAAACTAGCTGGCTTTATTTACATATACTGGAATATTTTTAACTATGTATCATCTTATACATTTTTAGTAATAAGTTTAAGTGGCTGAAAAGAACATAATTTTCCACATATTGTAAATATTATCATTTAGAAACGAAACTGTTAGATCGCTCTTTTAAATGTTTCCAAGGGAATATAAATGCCTTAGTGATCTGGAGCCCAGAATCGCTAATTGTAAAAAGCTATGAACAATTTTTTAAAATTTTTTCTTTGAAAGTGAAATGATGTTATAGTTCTTCCTTAGAATATTATCATAACATTTTGCATGCATGAAAATCTTTTATTGATCACCTCATGGTCTCTGGACAAAAAATATGAATATAAAACAAAACCAAATTTTAAATAATTTAGGAAACTGTGAAGCTCTAGGGTTAAATATTTTTTTCTGTTTCAGTTGCTATTACATTGTTAGCAGTAGTTAATTGATAAAAATACAAAAATGCTGACACATTCTCATTACCTGTAGCACGTAATTCTGTGCTGGTAATCTATTTCTTTGATAGAAGAAATAAGAATGATATATGGCTCATAGATTAAAAAAGAGTCTATGCATAAGGATTCACCCTGTCACTTTGTTTGACCTTTAGAAGATGCTAACTTGTAGGGAAATGCAATATACACTTGCGGCGTGTGAGAGGAATTCCTTTTTTTTCTCCTGTTTGTTCCTTCAGGAGGAGCTAATTTAAAGGGAGTGGCAGGCAAGCGCACCTTGTGGGTATGTCGCCCTTCCCTCACGCAGAAGATATCTGAAACAAGTCAAGTTTTGAGAAAAGTCTACAACAATAGAAATCATGTATTTGAACGTTTATTTTCCAAAAATGATTAATACATTCTACTCTCTGCAGTCCTGGGGATTTTGCAGATACTCCTTTAAATGTCTCCAAGGGAAAATAAATGCCTTAGTGATATGGAGCCCAGAAACACTAATTGTAAAAAAATAAAAAAAAGAAAAAAGAAAAGAAAAACTACGAGCAATTGCCCTGACCTCTACCCTGTACTATATGAACACAGTAATGGCTAAGGTTCCAGCCCTATCGCCTACACCCACAAACTACACCTTGTCCTGGCCCACTCCCTCAACAAAAGCAGAAGCGAGCGGGCAACGTTTCATCCAGTTCTGAAGGGTTGTAGAGTGGGGAAATTCTTAGTCAAACCTTTCTAAATTGTAAGGTTGTGACTGAGATTTTCCAGAGAAGAATGATTGTCTATGGTTGGAGGAGGGATCACTGCACAGTAACAACTTCTTTTTTAAAAGCGAGATAATTGTAAAACCAAATTGCTAAACTATAGTCTAGTTTCATTTCTCACATGGTCAAGAATTCTGATTTTTAAAAATATAAGACTGTATAATTTATTCATGGGTTACAAGGCAATGTTAGGATTGGCCATCATTTATAAATCGGGCCATAAAAGCACAGACCAGCACCTTTTGTTACCCTGCAAGCGGCTTCACGGTCAAATTTATCTGGTGTACTGAGCTGAAAGTCATTTTCTATCACATAATGAAAATATTTGGAAAACCACTAGAGCAATGAGAGTTATAGAACTCTTAAAACTATAATTGTCCAATTCCATTATGAGAGTGGAAAGTATTTGGAACTGTTTGGGTTTCCAAGTAAACGGCATGGTCTCATTTTGAGAGCACAAACTGACTACCCCTCATCACCTATTCATACAGTAAGTTAGGGTGGGGGAGAGAGAAAGGAAAAACAAAGAATAGTTAAAAGGGAAGTTTCAAGGGAGTACTTTGTTGTATTATTGGTATTTTAAGATGTAACACAATCGTAAATGAAAAGCGTGAAAACAAGCAGCATGACAAAGTGTGAAATTTATAGAGGAATGGGACTTGAATGTTGCCTTCAAAAAACTTAGATAAAATTGGTAATGAAATTTAAGGTTTACAATGGAGTTGAGCCTTTTATGCACATATGTGTCTTGTCAAGGTGACAAGGACTTTCCCACTCTCCTTTTGTCCTTCCCCCGACCCACTCCTCCCTCCCTCCTCGCCCTAGCCCCCTGTTTCACTTTGTTTTTTGTTTTAAGTTCCATAGCAGTTGTGCTCTGGGTTTCTCATATCAGAGAGACCATTTGATGTTTCACCTTCTGCTTCTGACTCACTTCACTAAGCATGATGCTCTCAAGTTTTGTCCATTTGCCTGTAGAAGCCTCCACGCTGTTGGACTTTATAGATGCATAGTATTCCATTGTGTGTAAGTACCACAATTTGTGTATCCACTGGTCTGTTGATGGGTATTTTGGTGAATTCCATATTTTAGCTATTTGCACGTATACATATCAATAAAATGGGGGGATCCCACAATGACCAAAAAAAATTGGTAATGAAAACAAACATATAAACAGAGGATGAACCCTTACCTGATAGGAAAACACTTTACCTGATGAAAACTTGCTTTTTTCAAGAGCTCGTGTTCCAGACACTGCTTCCTTCTTCTATTTTTTTCTTTCTTTTCTTTTCTTTTCTTTCTTTTCTATTTTTTTTTTGGTCTTTTACCTAATTTTACTCATTATTAGAGGCTTTGGGACAAAACAGGCTTAAACTTAAGGAGACAAAACCAACTTTCCTAATTTGTAACATATTCTCAAAACAGGCATACGAGAATTATGAATTTTGAGTAGTGCTTTGCTATCTGAATTACCTGGATTCCCTTGTCCCTGAAAACACAAATTTAATAATGGCCGACTTCAATTCATCCGAAGTTTGTGGAAAAGATCAGGGAAAGGGGGCGGGCTACGCACGAGCCAGGAAACGTCAGTTGAACACACAGGGAAACAAGAAAAATGAGCACAGCAGTGGCTTTTATTTGGGAAAAAATCCACTTAGTGGCTTTATCTTGAAAGGAGAATAAATATTGGCAGACAAATTGGTCCATCTTGGGACCAGCGTTACAAGATAAGTGCACGCTTGTTTCTTTGAATGCAGGAGGCATACGGCAACCTGACAAATCCTAGCCACAGTGCATCAGCCAGTTACCGAGGTTCCTTGGAGATCTCACAAATGACATCTCTTCTCAGGCAACTGGATAAGTTTAATTCCCAATCTCCAACTTTTCCAGTATTGCTTCCTATCTAATCTAATTCTTTTTTTCCTAGAATTGTTTTATGCTTCTTAATGTATTGTTGGGAATTTGCTTTTAGGCTCTTGGGTAACAGGGGAAAATGAATTGCAATCTCGTGGAATCCTGACAGTATAACTGCTACATTATGAATGCTGCAGGCAGCAAGAAAAGTGAAAGTAAGCGAGTGGTGTTGGAGGCTGGTAAATTGTTCCAGCCGCGGCTGTGCTTTTGCGGAATACATACAGTCCATGGAGTAGCTGTCTAAGGACAGTATGGGAGTGGTTTTACTCCATGGAAAGCGGGAGTAAGTGACTCACTTTTGCAAGAGATGGACTGCTCTGGGAGCATGTTCTGCACGTAGGGACCAGACTGGTGATCTGGTATACAATTATTTGATGTGCTTGCTACATTATCTTTGCCAGGTAACACTTTTGAAAGTGGCCCTGTCCTGAAGAACAACCCACAGCTCTTAAGAGAAGGGAGTGACTGCTTTCTCATTTTTAAGACCAGAACAATTACTTCCAAAAAATTAATTTCAGCCTTTGGAATGACTTTGTGGTTCTTACGTATTGGTTATGTGCATAATATCTAGAAAGATTTGCTGGTACAATTTGGCAAAAACAAATCTTGGCATGAACACACATGAATATTGCACATGGGTTACTATTTGCCTGTATCAAATAAGTTTCTGGTTCTGAAAGTATGAAGTTGGGGAGAACACCTAACGCCCAGCTGCCTGTGATCTTCCTCTCCTTAGGGTGTTGTGAGGGGTGTGGTGTGCATGTGTGCATGTGTGTGCGTGTGTGTGTGTCTGTGTTCTTCTCTGATTGTCTGATCTTGCCCTTTAATCCTGATTGCAAGCCAAGTATGATGGCACACACCTTCAATCCTAGCCCTCAAGGAGGCTGAAGCAGGAGGATTTCTGTGAGTCCAAGGCCAGTCTGGGCTGCAGAGTGAGTTCAGTGCTTCTTTGCCAAAGAAAGTTCTGATTTTAACAGGAGGAAAACATGACAAAATCTTGAACATTTATGGCTCCATATTGGAAGTCTACTCAAAGATCTGATATCTGCCCAGTTTGTTAGCATTCCATTTTCATAATAATGAAATCCATATTACTGACCAGTTAGTATCAGATGAATATATTAATTTAAGGTGATGTATTAAACAAATAGCCATTATCCTAAAATTTTGGATCTAGAAAGCTTTAAAGACTGACTGTGGTGTGAACGTTTCTGCTGGTCTCTAATCATTGAAGTCCAAGGGCCAACATGCAAGTATGTGACACTTCCATGCTATCATTCTTCTTAAAATAATTTCTTCAGCCTGAAGTCTAGCCAAAAAATAAATAAATAAGTAAAAATAAAAGGTTCTGTTTCCCCACATACACTTTCCAAAAGCCGGAGCATGTTGTTATTCCAGAAACAAAGCACATTTGTAATGTGACTTTTCTAAATAGCTAAAGAACTTAGAGGACTCCAGATATACCCTCGGGGTGCTTTGTGTCTTGGCAGTGGAAGCCCACTAAGGCTCACTTTCTGCCTTAGTAGCAAGGGCTTTGCTTTGTACATTAGCAGTGCTGGGCACAGTTGTTTCGATCTCTTCTGGAAGCCACCAGCCAGGAATTTGACATGTACTTGAGTTCAGCTCCTTCAGCTTGTTCATAATTTTGAATGGCTAAATTTGCATTTTTACATTAAATGTATTATTGCTATAGAAGTCAGTTTGTGACATTAAAATGACTTCTTTGTCAATTATTCAGGGTCAATTAGCCTCAACTTGCTTATACTTTTAAATCTTGTTTATATGGAACAGAGGTGAAACAGATGTAGCCTTCTGCGCTGTCTCGAGTTTTTCCTCTGTTGAGCAAACTTCCAGCCTACTCACTTCTCCCTTCATAAACCAACATTTAGGAGAATTTACACAAGTGTGAATTAAGGATCTCATCTCCTTGCCTCTTTTTTATTTTGAGCTCTTGCCTTGTGTATTTTATTTTTCCCCATTTTATTGATATGTATAAGTGCAAAATTTAAGGTTTACAGTGATCTCGAGCATTTTGTGCACGTTCATATCTTGGCAAGGTAACAAGACCTTCCCCACTCTCTTTTCGACCCCCCTCCTATCCCCAATTCCTCATTCACTTTGTTTTTCACTTTAAGTTCTGTGAGATAATTGTGATCTGGCTTCTCATATCGGAGAGACCATCCAATGTTTCACCTTTTGCTTCTGACTCACTTCACTAAGCATGATGTTCTCAAGTTTCTTCCATTTGCCTGCAAAAGCCTCCACGCTGTAGGACTTTATAGATGCATAGTATTCCATTGTGTATAAATACCACAGTTTGTGTATCCATTGGTCTGTTGATGAGTATTTTGATGACTTCCATATTTTAGCTATTGTTGGTTGTGCTGTTATGAACATGGATACACATGTAATGCTGTTATGTGTTGTTTTTAACTCTTTTGGAAATATTTCCAGGAGATATATTGCTGGATCGAAAGGGGTATTTATTTCCAATCTTTTGAGAGATCCCCATACTGCTTTCCAAAATGGTTGTAGGAATTTACATTCCCACCAGCAGTACAGGAGGGTTCCTTTCTCCCCACAGCCTCGCCAACACTGGTAACTATTTGACTTGTTGATATAGGCCATTCTCTCTGGAGTGAGATGGTATCTTAGCGTTGTTTTGATTTGCATCTCTCTCTTATGGCTGGGGATATTGAACATCTTTTCATGTATTTATTGGCCATTTGAACGTCTTAATGAGTAAACTGCCTCTTCATTTTGTTTGCCCACTTTTCAATTGGATCCTTTATTTTGATAGGCTTACTTTTCTTTAGTTCCCTTATATTCTGGTTATGAGCTTCCTATCTGAGGTGTTGGTGGTGAATATTTTCCCAGTCTGTTGGTTCTCTTTCCACAATGTTGATAATTTCCTTTTTTGTGCAGAAACTTTTTAATTTGACATGATCCTATTTGTTAATAATGGGGATGATTTCTTTTGCTTTTGGTATCTTATTAAGAAAGTCTTTGCCTACACCTATGTCTTTTAGATATTTGCCTAATTTATCTTCTAAAAGGTTCAGTGTTTTACTTTTAATGTCTAGGCTTTTGATCCACTTTGATTTGTTTTTGGCACATGGTGACAGGTTTGTGACTAGATTCGTTTTTCTGAATGTGGTCGTACCTCTTGAACATGGACTTTTAGTGATAAAACATGAATTATAAATATCAAAACATTGAAGGAGTACCTTCCAGGGACTAGGGACCATTCCTGATACCTCAAATTCACATGATATAATTTCTACTTTTAACTCATAATTATAGTACAGATTAAATAAAGCAGTCTCTCGTTAAGTGGGTACTAATATTCACAAATATAAATTGGAGAAAGTCAAGCCATAAAGGGTTCCTGAGTACCACGGGGACAAAGGGTTATTTTGGTGTCTCATTTTAAGTCCTTATAGTTTGCTGAAAACCTCTCCTAGCAGTTTACTGAGTAACCTCTCTGTAATAAGATCTCACCTGGTCTCAATTTTTCCTTCTATACAATGAAAATACTCCTACCTATTCCTATTTATAGAATAATTAAGGTTAAAAAAGCTCTAAGTAAAAGGAAGGTATACTCTTTTACAGCTGTGGTTCTCTTCTAAGGAAACTTGCAGCTCTTATGTGGTGATAAATAAGACGGAGTTTTGCTTTTTGATCGTGCTACTCCAGTTTATGTTTCCTGTGCACTCGACCAGGCTTCCGATTCATTAGTTTCTTTACAGGAAACTGTAGGCTCTCCAGCTATCAGCCATCATGGAAATACTTGTTCTTGGAATTGAAGATCCGGCTTTTGAAATTCTCTTAACCTATTCTTCTGAATGTCTTTAGGTTTGATGGATGTTGTGATGCAACTATTGCATCAAATGATAAGGAAATCAGTCATCGAGCCATTATAGTCAAGGTTATTGCAGGAGGCACAGCAGAGTATAAATGATTATGTCAGATCTCGGAACCTGACAGCCGATATTGCCATCCCAAATATACCATATAGTAGCTGTGTGATTATAAAATAGTGACTCATGTTTACATGAAGCTCTTACTACGAAGCGAGCAAATTGTTAAGAAAAAAATTAAGTTGTGATACTTGAAAAAAAAAAAAAAACAACCATGGGAAACAAAGTGTTGAGTATGAACTAAATTCCTGAAAAGTATTGTTATAATATCAGAAATTAAAAACATAACTTTACCAATATTTATTGATGCTTGTAATGAAATATTAAGTTTCATTTTCTGTGATGTTCTCAAAAAAAGCAAGGCAATTAATCTTGGAGACATTTTCTCTATATGTCTGAATGGAACCAAAGTAATGTAAAAGGTGTTAAACTTGTTGGTCATTCTCACATATTCTCATCTCATTTTTACCTCAATGAGATAATATTTTATTTTATGTATCTCTTATTGTGTCACTTAGACTAAAAATGCCTGGCAAATCCAAAGATGTTCACAGTCACTCATGCAGAAATGAAATATTTAACTACAAAAACATCTCATGTTTGGGAAGCTATTTGCTGCCTTTGAGTCCTCTGATATTTGGCGAGCATGCAAAGTGATTTATGCACAGAAACTTGAAGGGAATGCTCCCATAGTGACTTTCAGAATGTTTTGAGAACATTTCTAATACATATTTTAAAAGTGCTTTCTACTTTGAAGTCTCCGAATTTTTTTTTTTTTTTTTTTTTTTTTTTTATCACGTAAAACACATTGGGCAAACTAATCCTCTGGAGGAACTCCGGAGTACATCTTTTCACAAACAATAAGAGAACGTGAGTCCATTTTTACAATAAAGCAGACAAGATGTGATGTGTATTAATTGTGGTTATTAATTTAACTTTTGTTAAAGAAAAGATTAATCATCGTGCTTTTCTTGTAGGACAGCCCTTCATTACTTACGGCTAACACAGAGCATTTGCATGGCAGAAAACTATTTGAGTTTCATGAGAGCATTTACCGTTGGAAGTTAAACATTGGTTTTGTATGTAAAACTAACTGAGGATATCTTTCTTTTGGCTAAGAAAACCTGACATATGAAGGTTTATACTTGGAAAGTTTATGTGACAAGGTGTATTTCAAGTGATTTTTTTTTCTTTTAAGTAAGTTTAAATAGTAGATCTCTTATTCTATGTCAGCATTAGTGGGAGACCAACCTTTTTAAAGTTCAGTGGATGAAGAAATGAAAGCTTCAAGCAGAAGATATTGTTAATAATTAAAGCTCAATCGTGTCTAAAATTATGACATAAATTTATGAGAAATTTTGACTTCCAAAAACTTCATTTGTATATCACACACACAGAATAAAATAAAGAAAATCTGTTCATCTCATGTAAAATCAAATGTAAGGGGCAGAAAGAATGACAACATTGTTGGGCAATTTAGAGGCAATGCTGGGAAAGTGATGTGTTGGTGTCTGTGCCTCCAGCCACAATTAGCACCACAGTGTCAGACGCTTCCGTGATCTTCAGTGTCCACAGTTGTGTATTTTTACATGTTAGAGTGCTGTGTGATTTATGTTAAAATAAAATGGGGGCTAGATTTTTGATAAGATGATCATTAAATGGCTATCTTGACAGATTGCGTATTAAAGTGAGTATCTTACCTGGCTAATAGAGATATTAGATTAAAAATGATTTAGGTGACGCGTCACCTAAAAACACTTTTTTTCCCCTAATTAGATCATTTTAGCTAGGTTGATTCACAAAGATGCTTAAATATGTAAAAGGTAGAATTCATTACATAAAAGCTGTAAAAATTAGAACCTAACAATATGAGGAGAATTAACATTATTAATTATAGCTGAACTAACCCACATAGCTGAAGGCTATGTCTTATCAAATGGTTAGTCACTGCATTCATGTGATTGTGTAATATCTAATTTTTCTCTTACTTCATTTCAATGCTAGACTCGGTCTCCTCCTCCTGCACTTGCAAGATCACTCCAGATTTCATAGGATTTCATTTAGTACATCCAAACTAGGGAGGTAGACAATATATGTAAGAGTAAGTACTAGGAACCAGCACTGTTTTATGATTTGTGTAAGTCTTAATAATAATCATTGTCTTTTAAAGCATTTAAACCATGATCACCACAGGTTTGCAACATAAGTCAAAATACACGACTTTAAAAATACAATTATTAGATTATCTCCATGCATAATAGAAAATATGAGTAATCTAGTCTGGATACTAAAATGAAATTTCTGGGTCGAATATTAACCTTAAGCATTGTATTATCACATTTTCTTACACATAGACACATTACGCATTTAAAGTTATTTAATACTGTGAGATCAATTTTATTTGCTAGTAATATTGAAATATCAGGGAAGTAGTAAGTAAAAATTATAAGATTTGATTTTAATATTTTTCTACACATGAGACTTAACAATTTTTTCAGAACATTGTAACGTTGGTAGTGTTTACCTACTCTAAACATTTCATTAAATCCATTTTCATGGTATTAAATTTGTCCTATGTCTGCTATATAGAACAAATACGTGTAGAATAAAAAGTGAAACTGCTGATTTGATAATCATTTCAATGCCTAAAATATTCCTTGGAAACAGGACTGATTTTTTTTTTAATTAGAAGGCTTAAAACAGTAGAAATCATTTTCTTCTCATCAGGAGCAAGAGCAGAATTTTAAACGGAGCTGTCTACATTCCAGCTGAGGTATTCCTTTAAAATGGAACTGATTATTACCTGACAGCTATGTATACACTAAGGATATGCTGTAGATTTTATTATTGTTCACTTTCCATTTCTCTGACATAAATATTTTCATGATAGCCATAGATGTGTCATACCTGTCTATTACAGGAATGTGTATTTCTATACACCATTTTTATCTGATTTGGCCTTATGCCTTGCTTTGGTCAATGAAATTTGAGCAAAGGTGAGGTATGCTACATTCAGGCAAACATTTCAGGGACATTTTGTGCTGGGGTTCATGCCCTCTTTTCTCTTGGTCACAAGAACAGTCTATTCCAGATGGAGGTTAGCCCCTGAGCCTGTGCCCTTTCACCATGTAAGCCCTTCGGACAGCAAAAGAATTGAAAACAATTCACAGAAACAAAGCTCTAATTCTCTTTCTCCTGTAATGACTCACTCCTGCAGCAAACCTATTCTTGATTAAGTTTCTGTACACACAGAACTGTAGTTGTGAGCCAGCAGCCAAGGTTGTTTTCCCTAGAAATGAGTCTGGTCTCCTGGTGTTTGCTTCCTGTGTATGTCCTCCCACCTTGAAGAATGGTGTGTGTACCCTATGGGATATTGAGAAAGGAAAAGAAATGATTTTTCAGAGAAAATGGCGCCACTTCCACTTTACTCCTTTTCAGTTCACTTCTATAGCAGAAGTCAGCTGCTACGTTAACAACCCATTCACACAGGCCGGTGTAAAACAGGCAGGTGTAAAACTGGACAGAGGCTTCCCTACAACGTCCAGCAGCTCCTTGCCAGTCGTGGAGGGGAGCCATCTTAGACACTCATTCCCAAGTTCAGGCCAAGATTTGCCTACAACCTCCTGAGAAAGCCTCAGCTATATTTCTGCTAACACACAGATTTTTGATGGACAGAAATGGGGACGTAATAAGTGCTTGCTGTTTGGTTTTTTAAAGTCACTCAATTTGAGCATAATTTGTTAGATACCAATAAAAAACTAATAAAAATATGCCTCAAGAGACTTCTTCTGGGTGTACAGTAGTACTTTCCAGCAAAGCAAGGCTTCAGCCAAGAACAAGCCTAATATAACACAGAAGACATCTGTTTAAAGGCATTGGAGAATGACTACAGCAACCATAGCTAGAAACACCAAGATCCCAGGGATGAGGGCAAGTGAGTTAGGCACCACCCAACAGGTTTACCCCTGCGGGACCTTGTTCATTCTGGACATAGAGAAGATGTATGAGAATCTGATATTCTCTAGGCAGAGGAGACAAAAAGGAAAAAAAAAAGAAAGAAAAAGAAGACAATAAAGCTTTGGTAATCTTGGACTGGTAGAAAGGCCTGAAATGTCAGAGTCCTAAAAATTAGGAAATACAGAAAGAGTTAACACATCATCAATTTTCCCTCAAGACATTTGTCAAATTCTAATGTTCTATGGAGCAGGAGGCTAAGGAAATCTTTGACAAAACAGATGGGTGGTTTTTTTTTCTAGTTTTTGTTAGTTTTCTAGATAGAGAAGAGAGAAAGATTAGAGGTAAGTATCTACAAGAGGAGGTAGACTGGGAGATTACGAAGCTGTTATTTGGAATTTCTGGAGGGTTGGGCTGTAAGACTGGATGCAAACTGGATGTAGAGGAACCTTCCAAAGCTTGAATCTAACTAGCACATGTATTTGGTGTTCAATTTAAATTTACACATTTATACATATTAAAAATCAATAACATTCATAATGGAAATAGACTCATCATTTAGAAAGTTAAGTGAGGTAAGAAAGCAAGGAACCTGGTCAAAAGACTCTAGGAGGATTTTGTTTTCTTCTTTTTGTAAAATATTTCTGATGCCACCTTATTGAAAATGTACCTTCTTCTCCAGTGAAAGTTAACATACTAACTTTATTAGCGTGATTTTATGTAGATCACTAACCACTCTGAAAAATCCTCACATTTGTGATTTGTTTACTTGGTTTTTGCATCCATATTTAATGTACACATGTCACGAAGTCATGAAACTTGATTATTTTGTTCAGTCTTGTTTTAATCTAGAACAGACGGGAACCACACAAGATAATAATAACAATGACAATGATCACAATAATGTCTACGTCTCTGAGAGGTAAAATTCCAGGTATTATCTTCTAATTCATTAATTTTCTCATCAACATGGTTAATTCTAAAGTTTATGGTATTAGAGAAGCTAAAAATAATATTATTTCCATGATCATAATTGCAAGGAATTACTGAGAATGAACCCACGGCTTCATGCATTTAAGCAGGCAATCTACTATTGAGCCACACGCTCAGCCAGATTTTAATAAATATTACCAGAATTTTATTTTGTTGCTTTATGTTTATTTGTTTCTGATTTCCATGAACCTATAATATGTCTTGCTTTCATGGTATTTATGTCACATTTTATAGACTTAAAATATCAGATCAAATAAACAAAAATGTGAATGTGAATATTTCACATGATAATTAGTACTCTAGATAAAACCAAACTGGGGATGATTTGATGGAGGTACTTTATGTTGGATGCCAATACAAAAACTTTAAAAGCAGAATAAAAAAATCCTTCCCTGGCTACAGGACAAGTCCCTCTTCTGGTTTTGTTGCTGTAAGAAAGGCCGGCTTACTTATCTTCAGAAAGACTGTACATAGGAAGTTTCTGCTATCCAAAATCCAAGCCCCTACTCTACAAACTCTAAAATGGAAATAAACTAATGATTTTTTCAGAAGGAAACAATCTGGAAAAAAAGACTGTCTCTGTACATAATTACTGTTGTATACAGTGAAATCCACCAGCTGGCAGAAGCTATGGCTTCCAGGAAAGAATGCATTTCCATCACTGGAGCACAGTACCCGAAACTCACAACTTAGAGGGGGAAAGGTCTATTTTAGCAACAGCACTCAAAATCTACAGATGATCTACAACATTCAAATACAAGAGGCTTTTTGGAGACAGTCTAGATTTAAGTCATAAAACTCACCTATTCAAAATAAAATATTAATTTGAGCCTAACCTACCACAACAGTAAGTCCTTAAAAGTTTTAACTATGGACAGGCAAAGAGGTACAATTCTAGTAAAAAATGCAGAATCCTACTGACTCTGGGGTTGGAATCTAGGAAAATATGTTGTTGGTGCTCATGCAAAGACAACACTATGCACATACAAGTTTAATAACTATTATTAAATGGCAGGCGTTCTTATCTCAAGGAACCTATTTTTCACGTTCAATGTCTATGATCTAGATTTTATGTGGGCTAGATAACTGGTTTAATTGAGTGAAAAAATGGTTACGACAAAAATTTCAGAAGGTTAAGTTGAAATGAATTACCTATGGGCAAGTCAAATTCTCCACAGTCACCGGAAATACCAAAGAGAAGATTCACATGTTTTTCTCCCTGATATTATCTGATTTTGGCTTCATGAAACTTACTGGAAAATTAGTATATACTAGAGACTAGGTAACCTCAATGAATAAAGGAAGATATGCTAGTATTTTCCAAGAGTTTATATTACAAATGTCAGATATACATAAAATCACAGATAAATATGCAGCTATAAGTTGAAAATATCTATAGTGACTTTTTAGATAAGATTTTAATGAATTTCCCTAACCAAAAAAAAAAAAAAGTGAATCCAAAACCATCAGGACCTTCCATTACACCACCAAATGAGCATATGAATTGTCAGCGTCATATTTTGTTTTGACTCTGTTTAATATTTATCTCCTAAACGTGTCATATTTCTCACTCTGCCACATAATTTCTCTGCAAGAACATCTGTTGAGTGTGTGTGTAATGTCTATGAAAAGATTAATGTGACAAAAGCTCGGAGATAGCTAAAAACAGCAACGTGCCTGTGGGGCATGACCCCCGACCGATTGAGTTGGGAACCATCACGTGGTCCCCAAGCTTCTCACAGATTGGGCGTGTTGTTCTGACAGAGATAATAAGAGTAGCTTTATTTTTAAGATACTGACATTGTCGAGTGGGAAATTCCACTGTTCATTCGAACCAGGTACTCTGAAAATAAGGTGATTTAATTTTTTATAAGTGATTGTTTTGTATTTGAGAAACTAAGAAAAGTTGGTGAGAGGACTACCAGCCTTCCATTAACTTCAGCCACAACTCTACGGAGTCTTGGCTTCAGCAGGACAAGTTGACTTACGTCGCATGGATTCAGCAAGTGGTATTTTTAAGGATTGCATCCAATGATCAAAAGCGAGTGTTAAGGGATTTGAGATTCCGTCGTGATTTCCTTCCCAAATAACAAGCATACTCACCAGATCAAGCAGATATACCATGACTAACTGAGAATTAATATGCACGTGATAGTGATGACCTGCCTCGGTACAAAGCGTCTCATGACCTTGCTGACCCCATTTCTACCCACCCCATGGGTTTACCGCAAGGCTCATTCCTTCAAGAACCCTGCTCAGCGCACTCAGCCCTCTTGCTTAGTTATGGGTGTTTAGGAGCGGCTTTGTGAGAGTGCCTGGTGCTCCCGCCAGCGGAGACAAAAGAGTTTGACACGTCCTGTCAGATGCCATTGGCTCTGGTATTCCAGGCTGCCTTCAGTAATGTGATGCGAAGGCAGCAGTAAGAGCCGGGGATGGGTTGGGGGAAGACAGAGAGTTTTACAAATCCACAATTAAAAAAGAATTTGAGCCTGTCAAAACACCTTTCAAACTTTTTCATATCCTACTTCCTAAGTTATGCTCCCAGAGGAATATCAGCCGGAGAGGAAGGTTTTGGCATGTTGTTTGTAGTGGGGTACAGGTAATCAGACCCTGGCAATTTGTAGCTCTCCCTTTACGTACTGTGTAGGGTTTGTATAATTTATTTCTTCATACATATTTCATTATTATTAATCATCATAAATAAGTAAGTCGCATCTTTTAATGACACAGGGGTTGAAGAAATAGACTGTGGCAGTGTGTGACAGTGCCACACAGTCATCGTTAGGGGGATTTATTATGTGGGGGGAAAAAAAGCAAGTTAAAGGACTCAGCTCAGTAGTCAAAAGTGCAATTCGGATTTTATTGTGCAAAAACCTAAAGTGGAAACAGTTCTTCTGAAACTGTTTAACATACATGTAATTCAAACAACCTCCTTTACGAGGCCTTTGGTGCATTCATGCCAGGACAACAAAGTTCTCTGCCGAAGTCGCTCCTTTCAAAAAGCTTCATAGTTTAAGCACAACATGAATACCTTGGCCACAGGAACTCACTGAAGCAGCAAACACGGGGCTCAGTGTCTCTCCTGCAAATAACGGGATTCTGGGGAAGCCTCCTATGGCTCTCTTCTGAGGCAATTAATGGTTTTGAATACACCTGGAGATTATTAATTCTGGGAGAGACCTCCAAGCTGCAGGTCACATTTCACTTTGGTCTGGTATGAAACCAAATAAAAGAGGGATTTAAAAATCTAGGCAATTTTTATTTTAATATTTTTTTTGCCTGAAAACGGTTCCTGCTTCCTTTGGCAAAGAAATAAAAATTTCCAGTCTAGGGAGCTTCAATGTATCACATGAATATTACATTTTTTTTACCTCAATTTAACCATTTCAAACAGGAAGGGAGGGGGAAAAAAGCTTTAAAAAGAGTCCATGCCAGGCAGGATGGTTCGGTTCTCTAGAGCTTACCCGGAGAGACGACCACCAAGGAAAGAGGGTCAGCGCACATCAAGGAATTGTTCTTTTAAAGGCTGCTCTATGATCACTGACTCATAATCCCACGAGCTCAGCAGGATCTCAGGTACTTTTGATTTGTGGTTTGGGTCATAATTGAAGAATGGACAGAATATATCATGAGTTTTGTCAAGTGATTTCAAACTCAAAAAATGGCTCTCTTACTTAAAATTTAAATACATAGCTCTTACTGCACTATAGAATAGGGTTTACTCTCTATCAATGTTCTCAACCCCAGTGAACGTTAGAGTCCCTCAGGGAGCTTTTAAAATAAGAGGAATGCCAGGTTCCACCCAGTATTGGATTTTAATTGATCTGAGGTGAGTTTCAGACACTTTGACAAAGCTTTCTGGACAATTCTAGTGTGCAGCCTGCGTTGAAAACAAAATACTTAGAATACATTTGGACACTATCTTGATTATTTTTCTAAACATGTTTATTAGCTTATGAGACCCAGGGAAGACATTGCTTCTGATGTTATCACATCATAGCATCTGAAAGCTTAGTTTGGAAAGTTTTAGTAGTGATTTGTTTCTGAACTCTTTTTTTTCTTATTCTCTCTCTTTCTTAGTGTTTGTTTTCTTTTCTTTTTCCTTGCCTTTGAAAATACACATCCGTGTGCCTGTACTCACATGTATAAACAAGCAAATAGCCATTTGCATCCAATTCTGGTATCATCATGCCACTTTTTAAAAAATATTATAACTGGTAATATAAAGTCTGGGAACGTGTTACTCACCTCTTTCAGAATAACTGAGAACTTCTATTCTTTCTTTCTTACCCCTTTTTTTCTTCACCAAGCCGAGCATTTGTAGATTACCAAATAATTAATAGATGGAAAAAATTGCCATCATGACAAATAGATGGAGATTGCCACATTTAAAATTGGCGCCACACACAATATTTGCTTTTCCTACCACATTGAGTGAAGTATTGAGGTAAGAACAAAAACAAAACACCTGTATGTTCACCTAAATAATACTACTGGTTATAACAACCCTTGGTACTGTTTATGTTGGGGTTGTTTTGACAATTTAATATATTTTTTTGAGAAAAGTAAATAACCAAAGGTAATGTTAACAGAAAAATCTAAAAGGAGGGCTAGAGGTTGTGTGGTTTATTTTGGAGAGAAAGAATGGTCTTTCTGGATTCGTAGGAAAAAGAAGTTCCAGAAATCGTGCCCATTTGCCTTCATTTTACAAATAACAAAATTGAATCTATAGAATTACTCTTTGGGGCTGGGTATGGAGGGGAACACAGAGGTTAAAGTGCTTGCCTAACAAGTGCGAGGCCCTGGGTTTGTTTTCCCAGCAACACACCACACTAGCCAGGTGTTGTCACACACACATATAATTCCAGCTCTCAAGTAGCTGAGGCAAGAGGATCGCTATGAGTTCGAGGCTAGCCTGGACTACAGAGAGACCCTGTCTCAAAAAAAAAAAAGACACATGGGTAGAAAGAATAATATTAAGCTCTTATTTATTCTTCAGTGACATTAAAAGCAATGGCTTCTGCAACAGATGGAAGCAGAGTTAGAAAGTTAGAGAAATGCTTAGGATTATGTGACTTCTTTGTAATGAGTCCTAACTTAGGAAAATCCAGGTGGTTCTGTCACTGAATTTTGTTCTTCTGATGAATTTTACTGAATAAAGGAAAAAGTGAAGATAGATATTTGAGGACACTAATATCAACAAAATTAGGAGTATTTGAAAAATCTCTTACTGCCTATGATGCACAAATATGTTACTATGTAATTATCTACAGCTATGATCTTGCAAAGGAGCAAAGGGAAGAGCCTGTGATTAGACCCCATTATACACACAAACCTGTTTCAAGACATCAGATCTGAAAACGGGTTTATGGTAATAGATACTTTTATCAAAAGCGTATACTGAAAGTAAATATTTGGTTTAAAAACTATAATGCTAAATATATTTAATCACACATATGTTAAATAATAGATTTTATCTTCTAATAAATATTAAAATAAAAACAAGATTTGCCTGACATATGCTGGCTTCTCGTCTTTCATGAATACTAAATGTTCAAGTGTAGGGTACCATATTTCACTCTTTAATTGAATGTTCTAATGTCCAAATGACAGAAACTTCAAATATATGGTTACGGTAGTGAACATTATTTAACATACCTTAAACATTCTGCATATCCAAGCGGAGGCTTTTAACACCATGAATAAAAGATATACTCATATTTGCCTCTGAGATTTGGGGAAAGAAGATTAAAACTGCTGACAGACATTGTCTCTTAATGCTCTATAATATAGGCAGAAATACTTAAAACACCCCAATGTGGACCAGTGAAGTGGCCTTTATCTTGGACAACTAAAAAGACATAAGCATGAGGATGTAACTCTCCCTGGTCTCAGAAACACAAATACTGAAACCCTACTCTAGCTGACTCTGGATTTAATTGGCGACTGGCACCCACTTGACTGCAGATTACTTACATGGAGGCCAGGGGTACTCTGGATTATAGACATGGACTGTAGCGTTTTTAGAGTCCTTTGGATTAAGAAAGAAATGAGACCAGCAATCTTAACTCCTGTTAGTTTGGAGTAGATCTTTGGGCCCATTTTGGGATCCTCCTATCAGCCTACAATAGGGCCCAATGGAATTGCCTCAGGGATCAGAATCATCAGGAGCCTGGGCTTTGGAGTTGTACTTACGAGAATCCTAAATTCAATTGTAGATGCTTTGTGAGTAACTCTTCATCTTCAAGCCTGATTTCATCTTGCTAACTCTCAGTTTTCTATCTGTTAACATCTGCTTTACAAGTTTATTTTGAAGATAAAAAGAGATCAATATAAAAGGCTAAATATAGCACCATCTACATGGTAAATACACTCAATTTTATTCATTTAGTAACAATTTCTGTGGATGGGTGGGGTATTCTACAAAAATTTCCAGTGGGAAATAAAAATATAAACCTCCATGTTCATAATGCAAGAAAAGATACTAAACTATAAAAGCTTTATTTTTTCTCATCAATCTTTCTTTTGAAACATTAGTTTCTTTTATTAACATCTTTCTCTTTTTCTGCTATTTATCATTGTCATGTAGAGCAAATATTAGTGTTTTAAGTTATTATCACAAATACTGCCATTTATTTACATTGTATGTTTCCAGTTTTAAATAAAAAAATCAGCACTTAGCTATACTTAGAATCATCAAAATTATACAATAGGAATGTCAAAGTTTACATGTGTATGAGTTTAGCATTCTTACAAAACCATAAGAGTACCAAATGAAATTGTTTCCATTGATTTTATTTCACTTCTTGTCTTAATCTGTGCACAGTTTATTACCTCTGTGCTGAGTAAGGAAGCACTGAAAGAAAACACTGGAATGCCTTATATTTTACCATGTTGGGCTAAGCAAGCAAATCGAGTGGTAAACAGGGTATAACAGAGTGCCTTGGTCATTCTTGTTTTTTAAAGATAGAATATCTTCCTTGGGTCTTTGAAACATGTTCTAGTTTGAGTAGAAAACACCGAGTCTTGGGATTGTCAGCACTCCATGCCACATGGTTGTTTCTTATTTACTTCCAGTCTGGCAGAAAGCCTGCACACATCAGCCTTTCCGAATTCTGTGTTCATGGGTCACACAGAACACGATATGAGAATGCGGAAGCAAACAAAAGGGGGTGTTCATGTTGGGTATGTTTCTTCTATTGAAAGCATGCTCAGCTGTCCCACTGGGTTTTGCTTGCAAAACTTCAGTTCTGTGATAAACTAATGAATTTCTAGACAGTGACAGCACTGATTTGAAAATTGAGGTGAGAACTACATCAGAATAAGTGCTAGACATACAAAGATTTAGGGCAAACAGTAGAAAAACAAGCATTTCGAGGGGGACATTTTTCGTGAATGTCATTACTAGGAATTGTGGCACAAGGTAGCTTAGGTGTCCAGAATGAACATTCATCTTCTGGTACTTTGATACTCAAAGAATGGTCCCTGAAATGGTACTATCAATATCATCTTGGAGCTTAGAACAAATGCAAATATTTTATCTAGTATTCCAAAAATTCTGATAAAAATCTGTGTTTAGTATGGCTCTTTTGTGGTTTAATGCACACTGATGCTTGGAAGGCGCTGAGTTAGAAGATTAGGGTCCTTGAGGATCGGTGAATTCCAAGAGTGAACCTTGGAAAAAGCCATGTCTTACAGGCTTTGTCAACCAGAAAAAGGAGTTTAGATTTTTCTTGTGCTTGCATACAAATATACTGGAGAATTAGAAAGGAGAGTCCAAATAGGATCAAAGAAAATTTCAAATTTAAGAACCAGAGGAAAATTAAACAAATGGGAAAAAAAAAGATAACAGAACCGGTTACCAAATTGCTCCAAAGTGACAATGTCACAGCACAGACATAGATTACCCAAAGGTGATGGTCCTATCCATAGGCCACCAAAACAGCATTCTTTTTCGCTGCATTGTTACACATTTTCATTTCGTTCTTTTCTACTAGCAAAATATTCTTCCTAGTATAAATAACGTTTTGATCTTCTTTATATTAAAGTCTATTACCTGGTGCACAATATTTTTGAAATTGAAACAAATGGCTTCTTGATTTTTGTACGTTGAGGAAGTATCAGTTAAAGTAACAGAATTGGCCTTTCAAATTCTCTTAATTTTCTCCTGCTTTAGCATACGATTTTGAAAAAAAACAAAGTATTAATAATAGAAAAATGTTGAAATGTTTGAATGTACAACTCCCTAGCTGAATTACAGAATAATACTTTATACAATTCTTTGAGAAAAAAGGTAGAATCGAATATTTGTCTTCTGAGATCTGTTACAAGAATCTAGGAAAGTATTACAAAACAACCCGGGCAAAAACCATGTAAACGACAGGCACCACCTCCTTCAAAACCTCCCTGGGTTTGGGTCTACCATCAGGACTCCATGCCGTCTTCTTCTTGGCTTCCAAACTGAGGATTCTTCCTTTGATATAAATTCAGGAGGCCCTGACGGTTACTACTGTGCCTTCCTATACACGGAAGATCTCAGCTTCTCTGCCTAAGAGGAAGAACAAGAATCATCAACATGTTTCTTGTGGGGATTTCATGAATGTCAGGTTATACACATAAAATTCTTGTTTGATGTTTTTCAGGTTTTTTTTTTTTTTGCTAATGACTAAAGATGACTTAGAAAGACAAAACTTAGTTTATGCAACTGCACAAGAAAAAATAATTAATTGATATTTTTCTTAGAAGATACTGTATGAAAAACTTATTGTTTGATTGATAATTTAAGCTCTTGTGTCAATCCTGCTCACCATATCTAAACAAGAATTAGAACATTCTTTTAAATTAGTAAATAGTTGCCTGTAGTAACGGTACAGCCATTAAAGCTCTTGCCCTGCAAGCTCAAGGTCCTGAGTTTGATTCCCCAGCACCACGTAAAGGTGGGCATGGTGGCACACGCCTGTAGTCCCAGCACTCGGAATGCTGAGGAAGGCAGATTGTCCCAAGTCCAATGCCAGAATCAGCTACATAGTGAGTTCAGGACCAGCCTGGGCTTCAGAGCAAGACTCTATCTCAAAAAAGAAAATAATAACAATAATGAATTAGTAAATTGTGGTTCAATTGGATAGGCTGTCTTGTATTGTAAACATTTATGAAATCTTTTTATGCTCGCATAAAAAAAGGACTAAAAATACTTGACTAATAGTTTACTTTTTGAGTCTGAGTTCTGAAGTTTCTCTGGTTTGTGTCAATATAAACTATGCTTACTGGAAAGTCTAAATCTAAGTTTGAATCACCGTTTAAACTAACAGTCTCCCTTTCCATCAGTGAAAGCTTGGTTTGTCAGTACGGCTTCACCCTTGAGCACATAATCATTTTAGTAACCTGTGAGTAAGTGTCAAACATCATGTGCTGGAACGTGGTGTCAACTATGACTAGTTTAATAGACATTTCTCTGTGCTCCAGACACCTATCATCTCTATACCTGTATCTTTGCCAAAGGACTGGGGCTTTCTATTCCAGTCACTAGATGCAATAAACATGTTTCTTGTGGGGATTTTTATGAACGCCAGGTTATAAACACAAAATTCTTCAGGCAGAAGATAATCTTTCAGATGATTAAGATTGTTATTTATTTATTTTGCTCAGCCATAAATGCAAAGTTTATTGAGACTTTTGTTACCTTGGTTTACTGATAGTAATCTGGTTGCTCAGGCTTTACGCAGGAGATTTTGGGGTTTTTTAAGGAGAAAGCTAGAAAGCGAATCGAGGCCCAGTGAACTATTAGAAAAACAGTAGTAGGCAACAGAAAACAGAGAATCTGCCAACATAAATTTATTCTGTATATAATTGTATGTGATTTTCAACTAATACAAATGGAAGAGTTACACTTCTAACTTGTTTGCAGGACTAATGATGGAACCCAGGACACTTACACCGATCCACATCCCTAGATCATTTTTTAGTTTTTAATCTTGTGACAGGAACTTGCTAAGTTGTGAGGTTTTTTGGTCTGAGCTTGAACTCAAAATTTTCCTGCCTCTGCTCCCAGAGTGCTGGGACTACTGCAGGCCTGTGCTACTGGGCCAAGCTTGTAATTTTACCTTGTGTCTCTCTGCCTTGTACGACATGCAAAGCTTCAGAGGCCTACCTATCCACTGGAGAATTTCTCTGCAGTGGCCATTTAACCCCATACTAGATTGTAACACTCACTGTTTTTTCTCATGCAGGTAAAAGACAAGTGATTTCAAGATGACTTCTGGAGCCTGGCTTGTTTAGAACTTATGGCTGGCATCCTGGATTGCCATTTCACTAGCTGAATCCCTGCAAACACAGAAAGTAGCTCTGACTATTACTGGGGCAGCTGTCCTGTGCCCATTCCTGATTCAGGCCAACACCAACCCCCCCCCCCTCCCCCCGCAGCGGGCACCTAAGCAGATGTTGCCCTACCTCCGGAGTGGGCATGTGTCCACGCACATTTAAGATGATCTGACTTGGGGCTCAGGTCCATCTTCCCATTCTGGCTGACATCTGCCTATTTCATCCAGTTCCACTTCCCTAGTTAGTAGGACAGACATCTTGTCTATATCATATAACTCTAGGCTTACCTTTCAGTTTCCTTATTCTCAAAATAAAAACACCAACCCTGGGTCTTTCTCCTATAATCCAGCCGTCCAGCTACTAGCTAACTTATATAAAAAATATTGAATGTCCTTGTGGTTGGACTCTCTTTGGCATATCCTATTAATGTTTGAGCTGAATTATGACAGAGTAGAGGGATTTTTTAAAAATTCGGTAGTTGATATACTATTTTCCTTGCCAACAGTTATTAATTTTAGAAAGCTGCTTTGTTTCTGTTAGCATATACCAGCACACAAACTATAAAACAGGCAATTCTATTGACATGAAATCTGAATATTTTCTACTTTGGGTACTTATTGTAAATCAGGTGTTTACTAAGTACTTCATACACATTTTTAATGTTTACAATGTTCTCAGCCTCCAAAGAATTCCATGAGGTATATATGTTTCTTATATTCTATGAATGAGACAAAAGCTACCAGGTCCCAATCCAGGCTATTCTGTAAACAACAACAACAACAACAAAAAAAACCCCAGTATTTCACTTTCAGTGTGTCGAATTACAAAGTATATATAGCTCACCATTATGTTGTGCATATATTTCAACATAGTCCGTAGCTCAGATTTATTAATGTTTTAATTGCATTATGCTTCAAAATATAAGATTGTATTAATAAAGTTGTGCTATATATTATGTGTTTTGAAAAAAAATCACCCAAATATCTTCTGGAGCAATAACAGAGTTAAGCTGTGTTTACTTAGCACCCTTTCCCTTCTGTCTTTTCAAAAATACTGGTTGGAAAAGTGAGGCCTATGCTAAAAAAAAAACAAAGCTAACATTATTTTTCTACTTCAAAAGCCAAGCAATTCACTTAAATACAGAAATAAAAATAACTGCAGCGAGTGGACTTCTAGAAAAATTGTTCTTTGCTTAGATTTAGAAGAATATTAAATAGTTTGTGGCACTGAAACAGTATTATAGTCGACCTGAAATAAAGGCACAAGAAATAAAGATTAATGGCAGATTTCAAGCACCACACTTAAAACTAAAAGCCAAGAGAAAAGGAAAGTCTGTAATAGTACATTATTATTGTTCTCATAAAATAAAGCATACACAACTCCTCAGACATCTAATTAGACCAAGTTTCTTTCCTAATTTAAACAAAAAACAGTCATATGAATTTGTTGTGGTTTGAATGTGGAATATTCCTCTAAAGCCTCATGCGTTTGAATGTGGTGAAATACCTATGGATTCCATGTGCTGTGAAGAGGTACCGCCTGGTCATAAGGGCATAACACTGGACCATTATTGGAAGGGGCAGATCGCTGGGACCTGATGCGGAATGGATATTTGCTGATTCCTCTACCTTTGGCTTCCTGTCCACGATGCTGTGAGCAGCTTCTCTCCTATGAGGCTTCTATCGTGCTATGGAACAGGCGTTTGCTAAATTTACATATTTCCTTTTTCCCCACACATATAGTTTCTCTTAGTTTTGTCCTGTCCTGTTTTGAAAAACTATTTTCCTATTTCAGTAACGGTTGGTACTGACCTGTCACCTGTTACTGAATAACAGTAACAACCAATATTTCTGATAAATTCACTACTTTAAATAAGGATACTAGTAATAATTGTTTCATAAATGTTGTTTTTAAAGTTACATAAAACATATCAAGTAGATCTTCCCATTGAAAATTCAAAAATTATATTTTTATAACTAATGATAGCAATTAGAATAATTTTCAGAAGGGCTCTGTTTATATAACTACATACGGAAATGCTCAAACATGCACAAATTATAATTTGGGGCATTTATGAAGACAGTTTTTCAAAATATTTCAAATAAATTCAAAACGCACTGAAAATACCTGATAATATAAGAAATCATTTTCAGATAATATTAACAAAAGCTGTTCTTGTGTAATATGTTTCTTAATCTTCACGGAGGGAGTTGGGGGTGTAGTTAAAAGGTTAAAGTACTTGCCTAGCATGTATCAGGCCCTGGGGTCAATTCTCCAGTATCGAATAAAAATTAGTTATGTGCAGTGGTACATTCCTATAATCCCAAAACTTGTGAGGCTGATACAGGTGATTGCTGTGAGTTCAAGACTAGCCAGGGCTACATAGTAGTGAGTACAACACTAGCACCAGCCTGCTGGACTTCAGAGCAAGACCCTGTCTTGAAAAAAAAAAATCTAAATTTACTTGAGACTTCCTCCAGCAAAATTCCTCTGTTAGAAGTTAGGAGAGCTAACGTGCTTGGTCTCTTAAATGAGCAACATCAAAGTTGAAATTCAGAGGTTTTGCTTTAATTTTTTTTATTTGCTTCTTCAGCCATGAAACAAATCACATCTAAAGACTGCATACCAAACTTTATTTTATCAACTTTTATTTTAATAATAAAAACCCAACATAGGTGGCATACTCGCGGTCTTCAGCCGTGATGACTAGGAGCTGTCTGGGTAATTTGAAACTTAATTCTCTCCCACCCTGAGATTTCTCTTCCAACTCCGGCTTTCTGCCACCTGCCTCTACAAGGGACATCATTAGACACAGCGGGGGAAACTCTTCACTGGGTCTCTAGTAATGATGTGAACTTATTGTCCATTCCTTTAAAAGGTTCTTTCCTCTTTCTCTCCATTGCAAATCAACACTTGACGGATTTCTGCCCTAATGCTTCATTTTTTCCCTCATAGATACTGTCAACCTTATAATTAAATACAATTTCCCTTGAAGTGACAAGCTTGGAGTGCAGTGCATTTTGAGTTCATCTTAACAAGTGCTCACCATCTCCTGCATCTGGGTCTTGACCTTTATTTTCCGATCCTCCTTCCTTTCTGGCTGTATGCTTTTGTTTTTCTTCCTACTACATCCGGCAAACACCCCCAAACTTCTGAATTTTGGATACTTAGCTGTTCAGGAGCAACACGCACCATGCTCCCATTTCTTATTGTGCTTTGATTTGGGTTACCAATTTAACATCCTTGGAATCTATGGGATGCCCAGGATGGCTCCTGAGCTGCAAATTAGACACCAAATGAAGAAGTATTTCTGCAGAAATTAACAAACAAGTTCCTCTATGAGAGCATGATTAGATCACAGAATATTTTTTCAAGAAAACTAAGAAAAGAATAAAGCCTCTTTTTAATGAGTCATTAAAGAAAAAGATGAAGAAAGGCATTTAAAACGATACCATGAAAAAATAAAGTTCTGCCGAAAACCTGATTGACTATCTGCTACAAGACTGGAACTCTCATGCATAAACCAAGTGATCGCATAAAGATTCTGCCTAGGAAAAAAAAAATTCCTTTACATAATACTTCAGTCTTTTACAGAACATTTATTTAAAATATTTCAAATAGTGCCATCCAGCCGCCTTCTTCTTCCACTGACCTCCTAGCCAGCACCTTCAAATTGGGCAGCAGGAGACGATGTAGTGAACATATTATCTTTCTAATTTCACAGGCCCCTCAGCTGGAGTTCAGGATCAATTCTCACACTTTAATCCTGTCTGCCAAAGAATTTTTAAACTACATAACTGACAAATAACCTGAGCTGTAATTTATGGACCTTTCCTCCACAGGAAATAGATGGTTATAGATGGTTTTTAATACAAATTGCCTAACAATACTGTAAAAGCTGAGTGGTCCTATTAAGCCCACTGCCTCTACAAACAAAACTAGAAGACCAAAACACAACAACGATGTCACAAGAGCTTACTGGGCCTTGTGTCTTCAATAAAGGATGTATTTTGCACTGAGCCCTATTAACCTAATCGCGTATTTTTTATTATTACTCAATTTTATTGATAGTCTTCCAGTTCCTCTCCTAAAGGGATTTTCTGGTAATAATCACCATTTACCTTCTTCATTGTAATGCTGCTACTTTAGTAAAAACAAAACGTGATGTACTTAAATGGCGCTCATTGAGTTACATCCGTATATTTGGAAAAGAACAATTTTTAAAGTGTCATTTATATCTCAAACCCCGTAATAGCTATTCAGGTTTTTCCCGGCATCTAATTGCTCCTCTGGCATCCGTAGTCACGACTTCTTGAGAGAAAGATACTATGTCAAAAAACACGTTTGTCCTCTTCTGTCCTCGTGACTAGTCCTCTTTCCTTGGTCATATCTCAGCAAATGGTGCCCCTTTGCTGGGCACCCTCAGTCCAGTGCCTCCTAAGTATCGCCTGAAGCTGTTTTCTCCTTTCCTCACTGGCATGGTAAACTGTCACCTGAATAAAATGGGTTCCCAACTCCGACTCCTGTCCGAGGTTTTCATTTTTCTTCCTTTCATCCATTTTCCAAATATAACTAAGCTTCTCAGCCCAAATCACTGATATGATCATAACAAGACTCTCCTTTGAAGGTCTGTGGTGTGGTTGTAGGCATATTCCTTTCTGTCTTTTAAGTTTTAAACTCTTAAATATAACTGCAGGCCACTTCCATCTTTTTCTTCCCATTTTATTTATATGTATGAGTGCGAAATTTAAGGTTTACAACGAAGTTGAGCATTTAAACATCATTTTCTTCTACTCTCCACTGCCCTAGCCATATCAAGCCATCTCTATGGTTACACTGAGTTGTATTCCATTCCTCACTGGCACTCCTTCTTAGACAAGAGGTCTAGAACAATGACTCCTTCCTCTACCAAAGCTCGATGTATTGATCGTCTTGGTTGGGTAGGTGGGTATGAGTTCCTGCTTAACTACTTGTCCAATATGTGGTTAGTTTTTATCATTGTGACAAAATACTTCACATAAATTAAAGAAGGATTTATTTTACTTCATAGTTTGAGAAATTTCAGTCCAAAGAAGGCTGACTTACTTTTACATCCGTGGTAAGGCAAAGATATCTGCATAAGAGAGTGGCAACGGAAACCTTCATCTCATGGTGGCTAGGAAATGGAACTAGAGGAAACGTTTGGAGAGGAAAGGCCCAGCGACTGGGTACAGTCTGAACTCATGATCCGCTGATGACCTAGTTCACCCAATTAGGACCCAAATCCTCAATTCCCATCATCTTCCAGTAATGACATCAAATTACAAGTCCATCAGTGGGTTAATTAGCTGATTGAGTTAGAGCCCAGAGCCAAGCCTCCCAAATTTTGGTGCACCTTCTAGATTGCAATCATGACACCCACTGTAATTTTATTGTTTATCTTGTGCCTTTATCTCACCCACTGGACTGTAAGCAATCCGTGTCCTGTGAGTCATTGCACCTAAAAGGTCATTTAATTCATATTTTTTCTGTGTGATGCTACTTCTCACAGTTTTCGCTTCATGTTCTCTCAATAACAATTCATAGTATGGCTTTGTTCTTTTCCCCCCATTTTACTGATATGTATAAGTACAAAATATAAAGTCTACATTGATCTTGAGCATTTTGTGCACATAGATATCATAAAAAATTTACAAGACCTTCCCCTCTATCCTTTTGACCCTCGCATCCCCAGTTCCCATTATTTTCCACAAGTTCCTTAAATAACATATTAGTGATTCTATTGCATATGAAACTGAAAATATATTTGATCGTTCAATACCACTTGTCTTAGTTACTTTGCTATACTGTGATAGAATATCCAATATCCACAACTTAAGAGAGGAAAGATTTATTGTAGCTCACAGTTTCAAAAGGGCCCACACAGTTCATTCATGAGGCAGCCAGAAGGTGAA